>JBBPJT010000133.1:0-48790 GCA_038088895.1 Xerocomus potaroensis | reverse complement strand
TAGGTCAACCCTTGCACCAGGGTTGAGGGTTTTCTTTATACAGTGCTTAGTCAGCATGGTCTGTGCGCCATGGCTGGTAGTATATAAGTAGTAGCACTTCCTGTAAAGTACCCTAAGCTTAATCTCAACGTTACATTGCCTAAGTGTGGGCCTTGTGACTCCTTGTGGCTTTCTCCTCACTCCGCCGCCGGGCCCTGAGGATTCCATCGTCACAGCCGTTCCTCCGTCATCACGGCTCACGCCCTTGACGGCTCCCACTCGTCGCCACGTTCCTCATACTCGCCGCCTACGTTCTCGCGACCATCCTGTTGGACGTCGCCTTGTCTATCCTCTCATCACTCGTCGTCTTCCTCCTCGTCATATATCTTGTTGTCGCCCTCATAGTAGCAGCCATTCGGAGTTGCTGGCTCACTATGTAACACTGAATGCAATGATCCCTGGATGGACTGCTCCCTGGGAGTTTCTTGTCACACATTTAGGAAAAGAAAAAGCCATTTTAGGTCTACTGTGGTTGTAGCAAGTAAATCCACTCATCGACTGGACAAAAGGAGAAGTGCATCTCCTGGGATTACCCACTGATGATGATTATCCTGATAACATTCTCATGACACATTTTCTTCATGTCTCCCCTGATTCCTGGATCACCCAACAGTGGAAAAAATGATATCGTTCCCTGCAACACATTGCCAGAACCACACTGTCTACCTCTTTTGCCCCAAAAAAAATGATGGACCAAACACCCCTTCCCCCCTTCATCAAGGACTTTGCCAACGTATTTGGTAAACCCCAATTGGGTACTCTTCCTCTGTTGTGTGATATTGATCATGCCATCACACTAACTCCAGGGTTCATCCCAAGAATAGACAAGGTCTATCGTCTCAATCCTATGGAGCAGGATGCATGTCATGCCTTCCTACACGAAAATCTAGCTGCTGGGTGCATTGTTCCTTCCATCCCACCCCAGGCATCCCCCTTCTTCTTTGTACCTAAAAAGACAGGGGACCTTCGTCTATGTTAGGACTACCGATATCTGAACAAACATACAGTAAAAAATGCTTACCCACTCCCTCTCATCTCTGATCTCTTTGACAAGTTAAAGGAATCGTCCATCTTCACAAAAATGGACATCAAATGGGGGTATAACAACATTTTAATTCAACCAGAAGATCGATGGAAGGCAGCATTCATCACTCCCTTTGGTCTTTTCGAACCAACTGTGATGTTCTTTGGTTTATGCAACTCCCCTGCAACGTTCCAGGCCATGATGAATCACCTGTTCCATGACTATTTGGCTGAGGGATGGTTGATCATTTACATGAATGATCTCCTCATCCATTCCACTGACCTCTCCCTACACCATGACCGAACGAGGAAAGTACTCCTTCGCCTCTGCGAACATAATCTCTACTTGAAACTACCCAAATGTGTTATGAATCCTTAAGAACACCCCTAAGTCCCTGGATCATCTTTTCTGATCCTCTAGAAGTCACTTTCGCTCTAAGGTACTTTTATCTAATCTTATCTATAGGGGGGACCAAAACCCAAAATCTTCGCCCATACATCCTGGACCAATGGACCGATCCCTTGGCCCCAGCTCTTCCCCCCTACTCATATACATCTAGAAGCACCCATGGACGCCCTTACCTCCCATAGATTCCACCCCCTTGGTGGCAGATCTTCAGATAACCCCAAGGGTGACTTATGCATCAAACATGCGATCCATTATAACTAGGGCTATGCTGCCACTGCAGCAAGGACACCATATGTATGATCTTCCATTCTACATGCTACTTACATGCCTCCCTATACCCTTTACCATCCAATCATTAGATCTAGGTACAACTCATGTAAATACTTAGATAGTATATAAAGCCCAAGGAACTTGACCAGGGAACTCCCCAGTCAAGTTCTCTTGGTGTTCTCCCTCTGGTAGGAGGCCCTAGCAAGATAGACTCAGTCCCACATATCTCCCTTTCTCCTATTCTCACTCATACTTTGGCCCCCTCTCCATAGATCTCTGCTATCTGCCTTATCTAAGGCTTGATCAGAGGTCAGAGGTGTTTCACTAGTGATTGGAACTCCATTGGTTCCAATAGTCATGCTTGCTGACAAGCTTTGCTGTGGTCAAGTGCAGCCCCCTCCGATATTGAGATAGTCTCCCCAGAAGCAAAGGGGAAGCGCTGCACCGAGCACCAAAATCATTGGAGGAAATAGATTAATTGGGTCGAGGGACGTCACAAGGGATTCTCAGGATTATCGAAATAAAATACTATCACAAGTAGTCTGCATGCAAAAAAAAAGCAAATACATAAGGGAGAATGGGGACATAAATAGCAGGAAGCTAGACTGCGATTGGAGGCAATAGAGTGGAAGTGTCCATGAAGAAGCTACAAGCGACGATTATGGAAGCATGAAAGCCTGCCGATTATTTTACAAGGAAAATGGGATAATGATTGTGCGCAGGAGTCTATAAAACACAAACCCGGGCCACCGCCCATTTCCTGACCAGACAAGATCAGCATCTCACAAACACAGAATATCCAGGGTATTTGTAGGTGGAATCTACCGTGCAGTTCACGAATAGGGCGGATTTTCGACGTTGTCAACACCCGCTTCTTGCATCCTAACCCACAACCCATCCTAAGCCATCGTTTTAGTGCCCTTCATGACGAAATGATATAAAGGGGTTCTCAGAAAACTTACTTCAACATAGATAGTGAGGTGACTGCGAGCGATCACTTTGTCGACACCTTTCCGGCCAGGGGCGTTCGCCCACTCGGCCGGTGCAAGCGTCTGTACATCCTCCGCAAGAAAAACCGAGGAAATAACTTGAAAAAATTTGACGAGGAAATAAGACACTTCGTTGTACGAAAACTATCGAACAAGCCGAAATGTCAGAAGGAAAATACAGATAACCTGATGGGGCATATACCTGTTGACCGAGACATACTCTCGGGCCTGCATTGAAAGGTAAAAAGATGAATGGGTTCGGAGTCAGATATTTGTGGAGCCGTTCGTCAAGGAACCGATCAGGGTCAAACTCGTCCGCTGAAAAACGTGGATGAGCACAGAGAGAGCAAGAGAAGGTGGTGTAAATTTTACCGTCCGGACCCCAAAGATCCTTCCTACGGTGCATGAGGAACACAGAATAACTCACACTGAATGATTTCGTTTCAGCACGGCAAAGTGACCAATAGCGGGTGTGCCTTACCGTTTGTTGGTCGGGACATAAACACGTTGACCATCTTGACCGGCAGGAAGAGTCACCGATTCGGTACTGAATCTAGTAGTCCATGTGCTCATACCCGCTACAGCAAACAGTCGTCATACCTATTGTTAAATGGACTAGGGAGCGAATTAATCAGTACTCCTATTTTGGTACAACTTTAAAGGTAGCTTACACAGGGGGATACAGTCGAAGGGTTTCTTCATAAGTCGTTAGTCAACAGTACGACCGGAGGATCGACAAGGCTTGCCATTAATGACCGCCCTCAAATACTTCATATCACGCAAATCTTGGAGCGTAGGAGCCCTCGAGTCACCAACTACAGTTAATATTTCCTCACGAAGTTTGTGGAGCGCGTCGCTGTGTTGCGACAACATCCAAACGGCAAACGTCATCGTGGCCGCAGTCTATCACAAAAAAAAGAGATTAGTATGTTTAAAACATAAAAGGCGAGGTCTATCCAAAAAGCATATCCTCACCGAGTCCCGGCCTGCGATCATGATGTTCAAAATTTCATCTCTGATCATGGTACGATCTATGAAAAACCTGAGTGTGTAATGCATTAAAAGAGGGCAGACGGGGGTTTCCTACCTTCCGTATAGTTGACCAGATGATCGAGTAGCGTTTCTTCCTCTGTAGCTTCCTTGGCGTTGCCCTCGCAAACCAATCTAGCTTCTTTACGCGACTTCTTTTTCAATAATGCATCGTCCAAGATTTGGTCGATGAACTCGTGGCATGTATGCATGTGCTTCTTCACGCGGTCATGCCAGAATTCTCCCAGCCTCCAATTTTTTCCGTAACGCGTCCGAGCTATCGTCTTTGATTGTGCTTCAAGGAACGCATGGAAATACATGTTAGCGGAGTGGCCTTGGGACCCATTATTCTTGGCGAGAGGTGAATTAGGGGGATAAATGAGTCCAGTGGAAAGGGAACAAGCATCTTTTCCAAACAAGAATTCCGTCGCGGAATCTAGAGTGAACCGCGAAATCATGTCCTAATCCATACTATGAGCAGGAACAGGCCCACGCTAGACAAGCAGGGCAAGTACCTGGAAGTCGACAGGGTAACCTTGTTTAATCCTCGCTTTTAGTTGTCCTATAGCATCATTGGCGTGCTTTTCGAATATATCAAAGTCATTGATTCGGACTTTGGTAAAGAACGGACGAGTCATGGAACGATGAAACCTAGCATTAACAAAAAGATATCAGTTCGTGATAATGTCGCAGTGCTATTGGACATACTTCCATATATCCCCTGCGAATTGTCGATGAGCAGAAATCAAGAGGGAATAAAAGTAAACATACCGTCAGAATTCAATACACCAGTTCCCAAAAGGGAGAACAAGATGTCATGCAATATCGGCCCTAAGGGAAAGCTTACGGATTGGTTTCACATGTCAGTAGCCAGCCAAGACTAACCTTTAGCGAAAGAGTTGAAATTTGTCGTAAGTATTGCCTAGTGATACACTTGAGAATAATGGCTGAGGCCAATAATGATGCCCCCACCTTGATATGTTCGGGCTCAGTGGTCACGATCTGCGAACACCAACAGCTAATCGCAACCAACCTTGTATCAAAGAAAGACATACCCTATTCTCCCAAAGGATGTTGAATGCGATTGTATTACCGTACTCCTTGCATTCCTTTTCGAGCACTTCCCCTGTGCGGCGGTGAACGGAGCATCCCCATAGAATAAACTACACATACCCAAGTATTTATTGCGCGAATTCCGCATTCTTGCAAGCAGCCGATCTAGGCCGCCCGGCCACTTGTTTGGCACTTGAGTGGCCAGAACGGCACCATGCATCGCAGCGCGGCGTTTATCGCGATAGTCTGTGTATGCGAAGGTCCCTGCGAGAACTAGCGGAAACGACGCCAGATAAAGTGGTACCTCAATCCAAACGGGGACGGTGGCGCCAATAAACATTCTGCAAATCCTGATCCCTCCGAAGGCGATGGCTGGTGGTAGGATAGCGCGGGGAGCGTTTGCGAAAATGAACACGATTCCAGGTGGGAGTTCCATTTGAGTAGAGACAAGTTATGTTGGGGGGCTTTCTGTGAAGTGACTAGGCATGTGTATGTGCTGGGGGGGTTAAATAGCACGAAAATTTGGTGGGCATATGTTTGCATCAGCACCCATTCGGCTGACCATGTCACCGAGTATCAGCGCCGACGGAGGAAACGTTACGGAAGGAGAGCTCTTCGTGTCAGTCTCAGAGACAGGCAGTGCTTTTCGGCAAGTTGCCGGGCGATAGTCAAGGCCGGGCACCGAAAGTTATGCTTTGTAGTACGGTTGAACCCCTTGTAACCCATGCCCTTTGGGACAGGCCATAAGGCATGGATTATGAGAGTAGATGTGGGTAGTTCAGTGATCTGGCAAGAAGGTTGGTTTCAACATGGGGGTCATCAATCAATTTGACATACTCTTGCACAAGGAGCACTGCCTTGCTACATGTTGAAGATGGACAGGATGTGGATGTATCAGATGACAGAAATCAAAGCATGGTGACCTCAATCACATGCATTGATAAAGAACATCAGGAATTTTACAAGTTACTAATTTCACTAATTCCCACTAATTCCACTAATCTGATGAAGCTAAGGGATATATAAGTTAGAAAGCTGTCGCACACTGGACCGCATGGAGAGATTCATAAATGTAGGTCTGCGTGAGCTCGGAGATTCGAGCCGGGCGACGCCAGGCCAGCAAGAGTGTGTCAAGCGTTGATGCCGTCCTCTGCAAACGGAAGGACTCAGAGAAAGCAACAGCTAAAAAAGGCCGGTATTCAGAGACAATGGTTAGGGGCATAGTGTCCAAGAAACCTGCACCACAAGGGGTACAGAAGAGCTCCGATACGTGCTTAGTTGAGTTACCAAAGAGCAGGAGACAAGGGCGTCGGAGAAGATTTTCTGGAATGTTTCAAAACGACGGTAAGGAAGACCATTTGGAAGTCGCGGAATGATGCAGGACATTCAAACAACATCAAATGGGGTAGGACGGCAGTGACTTGATTCCGTCGTTATCCGAGGGCGCTGCAAGGGTTGGTCAGCACTGGGAAATTGGATCTGCATGCCAGTGTAAAAGTATAGGTTCTGCATCTGTCAATTAAAAACTGGATGAATAGTGGCCCGGCCACTTATAATTTTGGGATAATTATATTTTTATCTCCCTTTAGGTATATATATTGGGGTCTGCTGTAACATTTGCTCTTCTCCACCAATCACAAAGCTGCGGGTAACCTCACATAAGCTGTCAACCCTTGCTGGCCTGAGCATTCGTTTCAGCTGCTCGACAGATGTGGGTGATGGACAAGCTAAAATGTAAATGTGGAAGACCCGCTTGAAGAATTCGGCTCGCCACAAGCTGCTTTACATAGCCGAGTTCTGTCTCGCTTGTACCGGCACTTTGCCACGCGGAGAAAAACACTGCGTGTCGAAACGGCATAAAAGAAGAGTTTCACGTGCACGGCTCTTTGGTTTCATACTTGTCAATCTAGTCGGTACCAAGTTCACGATCGAGACAGTCTACCGGATCCAGATCGCCACATTGGAAACCAAATTAACCACTTCAAGGTGGCCCATAATCACATAAAAAACAACATTTTTATGCGGATTACATCGCCAACCGCAAAGGGCGCCCGGGTTGGCTCGACCGGCCAGCATTGCGCTGCTCCGTCGGTAATCGTCGTTACATCCAGGGTTAGAACCAATCACTCCTACGCGGCCGTTAGTTTTTTTAGTCCATAAATTCGACAGACGGTTTCGAGGTTGGCTCTACCGATAACATCATGCCCCCAACTCTGATCCACCCCCAGCTACTCCTGTCGCTGTCTCCAGAGCTTCGATCAAGCGTGATCGAGCAGATCGAGCCAATTCTGCTGGAAATAGTCCGCGCCAACTACCACACACAGTATGCGTCCCGGGCCCCTCTCCTGGCCGATTTTCGTGATGCCATGTCAGCCCGCCATATCTTTGGTTCAGACGGCGAGCTCGTTAACGACTTTCGACGCTTCGTTCCTCTCAGTGATTATGACGCCTACAAGCCTTTCATGGCCGCATTCAATAAATCCCCGTGTAGGGAAGCAGAAATCAACAACCTTTTCGCACCAGGCCTTCCCTATATCCTAGTACAATCAAGCACGACCTCCGGAAAGGATCCAAAGATCTTTCCGAAATACAACCCTTCTATCCCTTCCACGTTCTCGGGCAATGGCCCGGTGGCCACAATTCTTTTTTATGGCTACCGGGAGCTCAAACATGTGGAAAATGAACCTGGTCAGGTAGTGAAAAAGATCCCTGTCTCCACCACATCTTGTGGAATAGCGCGCGCAATGTTTGGATGGACTAATGTCGATGAAGATGAGAACCGGATGCGTGTACATGGTACGTCATGAAAAAGCTTGCTCTCCTCCCTTTAAAACTGACTCGAGTAACAGCCTCTGGTTTTGTCGCACCCTTTGCAACCTCCATGATTTCTAACCATGAATCGTTTTTAATCGTACACGGACTCTTCACCCTCGCATGCCGGGACGTTGACCGCATTGTCCTCACGTTCTCGACAATATTCTACGATATGCTGCAATATATGGAAGACAGGTGGGATATGCTCCTGTCCTCTATCAAGAATGGCACAATACCTGATCTGCCGGGTCTGGATGGACTCCACTCTCACTTGCAAGTACGCTACACATTTATCGCTGAGCTGTAGATGGTGTCTGAGCGTGAGCAGGTTCACTTTCACGCTGACCCAGATCGGGCCGCAGAACTTTCCGAGATTGGTCGCCCATTCTCATGCAAGGGCTGTGCTGCGCATGTTTGGCCGAAACTCAGGAAGGTACACTTTGGTTGTAGTGGTCCGTTTGCTAGCGTGCTCCCAAAGGTAAGGAAACCGTGATCTCGTCCCATTTTTATGCCGTTTTAAGGTATTTGTCTAGGTGCAATCAATCATCGGGACCGCCATTGCAATTCGAACAAATGATTATGCATCATCAGAGTCCAGAGTTGGTATATCATATCGATTAGATGATCTTCACACATTCGTTCTTCGGAACAATGACTTCGTCGAATTTCTGGATGTGACTACCGAGGCATCTCACAAAACCCTTATCCAAGCTGTCAGTTAATTCCTGATCCCTTTGACTTTGGTCAGTGCTAAACGCTGATCATTCTTTTTTTTTCTAGTGGGAATTGGCTGTAGGAAAACAGTACGAAATTGTGCTGACTACTGAGGATGGTCTCTGGCGCTACCGTCTAGATTATGTCATTGATGTTGTAGGGTTTCATCCAGAAAATGGATTCCCCGTCTTTGTGCTCTCTGGTCGGAAAAGGTGCACCCCACATCCACTTTTCCTTGCTTGCACATTCTAAAACATGGCTGAATCTTGACGATCCGTTTGGCGTCTGTCTTGGTAACCGACACAGACGTCATATCCGCCATCCAAGCTATTAGTCTAGATGTCCTACGGGTGAACGAATTTACGACGTTGTTTGACAACCGTGAAGGTGCATCCACGCTGGGATACTTGATCGAGCCTGCAGAAATGCCTGGTCCGTTCAACACGAGCTTCGCTGAACGATAAATTTACTAACGATGTCCACGCTATAGGCTCAAATGCGCATCTTGCGTCTTTAAAATTATCCAAAGGTCTTGCGGCTGACAATCCCGTATTCCGAATTACATTGGAGGGGGGCTCTGTTCATGTCACTGTACGCATCGTGAGAACGGGAACTTTTGCCGCGTTTCGTCAGTGGAAGGCAGGGAAAATAAGTATTGGGCCCAGTCAGGTGAAGGTACCTGTCATCCTCCTAGATGAGGTTTCTAGGAAATGGATGCTGGAAAGGGTGGTCAGAGAACTCTGACTTTACCCTCCATTGTAATCATATCCTCTGGAAAGAACATACAAGATTGATAGAGTCATTGAAACAACCATAAAGTGTGACACATTGGTGCACTATTCTAACATCAAACATCAACTTTACAAATGACTAATCCTGGCTAAATCCAGCTAAATGACAGCTATTTATTTAATTCACCATACTTATGACAGATGACTTAGCACATTACATTGCCATAAGACAAGAAAGCTGAAAAAGCTGACTTTGAAATTGCCTAAGTATTGAGACCAATGGAGTCCCAATCGGTAGCAGGGCAAGGGATGCGAGAGTTCAGTGGAGAAACTCACTGATACTAGATGCTTGATGCAAGGATAAGATGCGAGAGAGTAAGAGTGATGTAGGAGCTAGTGGGCTCAACTAAGAGTTCAGAGAAGTAACTGAATTGTCTTCTTAACTAAAGACTGAGCGACTTTCCCCAGTCTTATATACTACAGGATATGTTTGTATCTGTAGTGATCTCTTACTAACTATGGTAAGGATAAAGAAGACCATGGAAGGTCTTAGAACTACGATGTGTAAGCGTAGTAAGAATAGAGCCAATAGCATAAAGAACTCTTATCTCAACCAATAGCAAAAAGAGAGCTTATCTATGATGAGTAATGACCCTATAATATGAATAGTGTCAGCAATGATCTATGTATAAGAACAATTGACTAATCATAGATCGCTTCTAGAATATGGTTATGTAATCTGAAGATGAAACAGAATACCATATTCTCAACAATGGCCCTCATCAATTTACTTCACGCTTAAATGCTATAGCAGTCGGTGTTCGGGCTTAGCGGGCCGGGCCCAGGATGCATGTGCTGCTTGATCACTGCCAGCGCACACCATCGCATTTGGTGTTGGCGGACTCAACGATGCCCTGCTTCCCGAGAACCCGTACTTAAAAGCACTCTGGGTACGTCCGTTTGACCATCTCGACATCCTCATGGCTTACTCTGTAAGCACCAAGAACCTCCAGCACGCCACTGCTGACCACAGCCCCACATGTGTGCAAGAAGAATTTGCGCTCGAGGGCGAGTCTCGGGATATCATTCGCCCTGAAACACAGACAGTTGGGAGTGACGAGACGGCCATCACGAGTGAGCAAACCGATTCTTGTATGCGATGAAAAAGCTCATACTGTTGCGTACTTCGCTATCTAATAGACACCACCCATGACTTTCGACAAGTTCTTGCAAATATTTATCATCACAACGAACGTCAATGGGGAGCTGGAAGTAACACATTCCTGCTGGTGAATAGTGACGCCATCAAGTCCATTCCAAGGTGAGTCTCTCGTCTAGTCGTCGACGTCGTCTAATCTATCTACCAGCGCGTCCTCGGAGACTTGTGTACCATGTGAATTCCAAACAATATTGGACCAATTACGAGCATGGATGGCTATCATTGGAAAGTTCCTAGGTTACGGTATCACAGGCACCAGTAAGAGGAAGAAATTTCAAGCATGGTTGTGTTCTCATATTTGTTAAAGCACTCATGCTCTTTTGGAATCGCTGTGATAACTCAACACTTCTAGTGACTGTCAGACGCCTGGAAAACGATTTGTTAGTCCCTCTGATTCGTTATGTAAGCTGGAGTCTGTTCGACATCTTCATCAGTTCATCGTCCCATTTCCAGCTGGCCATCGGATCCCGGGGAAAGACGCAGGAGACTTCGGACCAGGGCTACGATGCTCTGACGCTATATAGAAATGGGCAACCACAAGGTCTTCATGCGACCCAACAATTTCACTGCAAACTCAACACTTATTCCCCGAACCATCTTCATTATGTTTTCGCCCAGTTAAATGGGAAGACCGTAGGAATTCTTTATCTTGAGGACATTGCCCTTTTTAGGGCCTCGTTCCCGTTACGTTGCAACATACTTTCCCCTCGATTGGTTGGACACCTCACCCCAACTTGTGATCGCCGACTATTCCTGCTGTATTTCTTCTCTCCGTGCTTAACAAGTGTCGACTGGGATCTCCATTTGTTACAGCAATCCAGACAGCCTGGCGGATTAGACATCTTGCAGCAAGTAATACGTGTTTCGGAGGTGTTTGTCAGGTCCAATATATCCGGGGATCGACAGTATTTTGCAGGGCTATTGAACCTCGCTGTTGCATTGTGTGCTCTGTATCACTACCTCGGGGAGGAGAGCGGCCTTAATAATGCAATTTCATTGCAACGGGAAATTCGTGGCCTGATCCTCGGCAACCATACTCACAGGTCGTACCTTCTAATCAATCTCGCAAATTTCCTTAGAGCCCGTTTTAACCGTCTCAAAGAAGCAAATGGTTTAGATGAGGCAATATCGAGGCTACGAGTCGCTGTTGAACTATTCTCTAATACTCACCCCAACAAGCTCTATTGTTTGGGTCTCCTCGCCAGCTTCTTTTTCATTCGTTTCAAGCATCACGGAGAACTTGATAACTTGCAGGATGCGATTTTGACGCAACGGTCCGCCGTTGAACTTGCACCGGATGGTCATTCCCACAAGCCTGGCTTACTGAGCGACCTCGACAACTTCTTGGGATCCTTGTCCCGGTGTCTCGGACAGACCAGCAGCCTGGATGAAGAAATCGTTAGGCAGCATGTTGCTGTTGGTCTTACTCCAGATGGTCACTGGCTGAAGGCCGTCTTTTTGAGCAGCCTGGGGCACTCTTTTCAACGACGATTTGAGCGTCTCGGGAAAATAAGCGACCTGGAGGAAGCAATTTCAAAGAAACAGGATGCTGTCGATCTGACTCCGAATGACCATCCTGACAAGTCCAGCCATTTAGATAGCCTTGCTGGATCATTGATGACTCGCTTTCAGTGTCTTGGAGAGTCGGATGATCTGGAGGAAGTGATTACTAGACGACGGGACGTTGTACAACTGACCTCCAATGGCCACCCAAAATACTCGTGCGCCATGAGTCGTCTTGGCACCTGCCTCAGGACTCGTTTCCAACGCCTTCAACAGACATCTGACCTGGAAGAAGCGATTTCGAGACAACGCCTCGCAGTTCAGCTTACTCATGATGACCAACCTTGCAAGCCCAGGCATCTTAATCACCTTGTAATCTCGCTGAGAATTCGTTTCGAGCACCTTCACGAAATGTGTAACCTAGAAGAAGCAATTTCAAGACAACGTGAAGCGCTCGGCCTAGTCCCTGATGGTCACGCCCTCAAGCCGCAGTATCTGAACGTTCTCTCTGATATGATTATCACTCGTTTCAAGAGTCTTGGAGAGCCAAGTGACTTGCAGGAAGCAATTGTAACGCAAAAGGATGCCATACAGCGTATATCTAATGACCATCCCCAAAGGCCTACCTTTTTGAACCATCTCGGAATATTATTAGGGACTTCTTTCCAGCACCTCGGACAGATCAACATCCTGGAGGAAGCCATGGCGAGGCAACGGGATGCTGTTGACACAACACCGGATGGTCATCCGCTCAAGCCTCATATCTTGGAAAACCTTGCCATCGCATTCAGAACCCGTCTTGAGTGCCTCGGAGAACCAGACGACCTGGAAAAAGCAATTCCAAGGCAACGTAACGTCGTCCAACTGACTCCTAATGGTCACCCACTACAGCCTTGCGCTCTGTGCAACCTGGGCGTTCACCTGATAAATCGTTTCAAGCGTTTCGGACGGCTGTCTGATCTGGAAGAGGCGATTTTGAGACAGCGCCTCGCAGTTCGGCTCACCCCCGATGACAAGCCATGCAAGCATAACCATCTGAGTGGCCTTGCACGCTCCCTAGGAACTCGTTTCGAGTGCCTTGGAGAGCTACAGGACCTGGAAGAAGCAATCTTGAGGCATCGGGGCGCTGTTGAGCTGACCTCTGACGACCACCCCGCCAAGCCCGATTATTTGAATAGCCTTTGCGTCTCCCTTAATCTTCGTTTCGAATGCTTGGGCAAGATAGGCGACATAGAAGAGGCGATTTTAAGGCAACAGAATGCTGTTGACCCGACTCCCGATAGTACTATTCACAAATCCCGACTTCTGATGAATCTTGGTACTTCATATCGAAAGCGGTTCGAGCACCTTCTCGAACTGAGTGACCTCGAGGAAGCAATTTTAATAGAAAGCCGTGCAGTCGAATTACTTCCGGACGGTTACCCCGAAAAACCCGGTATGCAGCACAATTTCGCCTCCACTTTGTGTACTCGTTTCGAGCGCCTTGGAGATCTGAGCGACTTAGAGGAGGCGATTTCAAGGCAACAGAACGTCGTTAATATGACACCTGATGATCACCCTCACAAGCCTGGTTTTCTGGCAGCCCTAGGACTGTCTTTCAAACACCGCTTTGAACGTCTCGGAGAACTCTGTGATCTCGAACATGCCGTTTCCTCGTACTCCAATGCTGCTTGTGCTTCCTCAGGTCCAGTAGTTCATCGTTTCCGTGCTTCACATGAATGGATTCTCTGTTCTCGTCGTCTAGGTCATCGATCCATTCTCCGTGCATACTCTGCAGCTATGGTTCTCCTTCCTCAGCTTGTGTGGACCGGTCTCACTTTTGCGCATCGTTACTGTGAACTCGTTGAAGCCGCTGATGTAGTGCAGGAGGCCATAGCGGCAGCTTTGGATTTCGGGAAACCAGAAACTGCCGTTGAATGGCTTGAGCGCGGACGCTCGATTGTTTGGGGTGATATGTGTCGGCTTCGCAACTGCCACGGTGAATTATCGTCCGCCTATCCGGTCCATGCCCGACGGCTTCAGGAGCTGTCTGCAGCATTAGAGCATGCCAGTGCGGCTTGGGAAAAAGCCGGACTGTCACCTCCGGAACAGGTCTGTGGTGCAGATGATCGTACCATAGAATCAAAACCGTGTGAAGAGGCAGCAGACAGGCATCGGGCATTTGCAATTGAGCGTGACGAGCTGCTACAGGAAATCCGGAGGTTACCAGGCTTCGAACGATTCTTGCTTCACAAAGAATTCTCTCAGCTACGTGCTAGAGCACACGCCGGGCCAGTTATCTACCTTAATGCTGCAGACGCTCGATGCGATGCGTTGATCGTCCTCGCTAATGTGGATCATGTTATTCATGTGCCACTTCCCGATTTCACTTTCCAGCAATGTGTTACCTTTCAGACTTCTTTGAAGAGTTTTGTCCGTAGTGCCCCTCTCATACGTGATGACAGGAAGGCGCGACTGGTACATCGGGATAAGAGTGATCCGTGGCGACCCATGTTGGCATCGCTGTGGCAATTTGTTGTAAAACCTGTTCTTGATGTTTTATCACTTTCGGTACGCAACAATTGCACGTTACTGTATGATCTACTTACTTGACCATGAAACAGATTCCTGGGGAGTTGTCACGAATTTTCTGGTGTCCAACAGGGCCATTTACGTTTCTTCCTATCCATGCGGCTGGTTTATATGATGAAGAACACTCTCAACCAGGTCACGAAGTCTTTGATTTTGCCATCTCATCATATATCCCCTCTCTCAGCATTCTTGGGCTTCCACGCGGACAGGAGGAGTTACCAAGCAATAATTTCCGCCTTCTCGCTGTCCCTCAGCCACCCTCGGATGGCGAGCACAACCTACCAGGTGTGATTACCGAGTTGGAATATCTTAGGATTACAATGGGAAATGCTCCGTCGGCGCGAACAACCCTCATCGAATCGTCCCTCGGGACAGTCGAAGAGGTACTCTCCCTCATGAAGGATGCAGACTGGGTCCATTTCGCATGCCACGGAGTTCAGGATAGCGAAAACCCCACTGCGAGTGGACTGTGTCTTGCCAATCGACGTCGGCTGAGACTCACAGACATGATGGAATTATCACGTCCCCGCGGTGGGCTGGCATTTCTCTCCGCGTGTCAGACAGCAAAGGGTGATGAAAAGCTATCCGACGAGGCGATCCATATGGCTGGGGGGATGTTGTTTGCGGGGTATGGCGGTGTGATTGGAACGATGTGGTCTATCAGCGATAGACATGCGCCTGAGGTGGCCAAGGATTTTTATGGTGAATTGTTGTCGAACGGTGCACCGGATTATCGGGATGCTGCACGAGCGCTGCATGTTGCTGTCGGACGGCTTCGAGAGAGGAATGTACCGTTTGAAGAATGGATTCCGTTCATACATATGGGTCATTGACGAAAACTGGACTATTATTATCTTCCGTCCACGGTCTATGAGATATGAGATGTATTATTTTCTTGTGCAATCTTACATACTTAGTATAGACGTTTATTCCCTCGGTGCTTTGACGGTTGTCATAGGTCCACTTACAGCATCCCTTTCAACATTTCTTGGTTGCCCGCATGGACACTTTGAGTCACAAGTTCTATGCGATGACAGACCTCCCAAAGGGTGGTTACAAATGAGAGTACCGTGACATGCTCACTGATTGACGTTTTCGACGCTGGTTGTATTCGCCCCGAAACGGTGTTGTTCGACGTATCCGTGAGTGTCTCAGAAGTGCGTTCAAGCAAGATAACAATACCTCGAATGGTACACCCAGCGCAAACTATTCTGTCGATCCGACCGCGTCAAGGGCACCGACTTTCACCCGACCAAGCCCTGGCTACTCACCGGCCTCTACAACGGCTCGGTGAACATCTACAACCACTACACGGGCGCGCCGGTGAAGACATTCGAGGTATCCAACGTCCCCGTTCGCTGTGTCAAGTTCATCTCTCGCAAAAACTGGTTCGTCGCTGGCTCGGACGACTTTCAGCTCTGGGTCTTCAACTACAACACACACGAAAAAGTCGCTGTGTTCGAGGCCCATCCAGATTATATACGGTGTCTTGCTGTACATCCGACTGCGAGCATTGTGTTGACGAGGGTAGCAACGATATGACTGTCAAGGGCTGGGATTGGGATAAACATTGGAAATGCATCCAGGTTTGTCTCGTCCTCCAGGATTTATTCTGGACATGAACGTGAAGGCATTCTCATTTTTTTGTGTTCTTGATCGATATATATACGAGGGCCACACGCAATACATCATGAACATCACGTTTAACCAAAAAGATGCCAATACATTAGCGTTCGCCTGTCTCGATTGGATGGTCAAAATATGGTTCGGGGAGCGCCGATTTTACGATGGGCGCACATGACAAGGGGGTCAACTTTGTTGACTTTTTTCCGGTATCTCGTCACGACCGGCGACGACAAGACAAATTAAGTGTAGGATTACCTTTCCAAGAGCTGTCTGCAAACGATGGGGGGTCATACCAACAACCCATCGTTCGCGATTGATTAGCGGGAGTGAAGATGGGATGGTGGAGATTTGGAATAGCGACACATATTGGCTGGAAAACACGTTGAGCTAGGCGCCGGAGCGGGCTTGGTGTGTTACATTGCGAAGAGATGCCAACGAGGTCGCGGTCGGGTTTGATGAAGGTATCGTCGTGGTCAATATGTGTTTTCGCGTTGTTTATGGTTATTGTCTGCCCGCTCAGTTACTGGTCCTCTAGCTTGGCCGGGATGAACCGACGTTTAGCATGGATCCTACCGGAAAGCTGATTTACACGCGCAACCAGCTTGTGCTGTCGTCGAACTTGCAGACGCCGGGGGACGACACGACTGCTCAACGAAGAGTATCGCATCCCGTTTCCGATCAAGGAACTCGGTACGGTGGAAATCTTGGGACTAACTTGATTCATTTGCCGAACGGTCGGTTTGTGACAGTTGTGGGGGATGGGGAATACATTACTTACACGGCGCTCGCGTGGAGGAACGAGTCGTTTGGGAACGGGCTCTCGTTCACGGGGCGGGTGGCTCGAACACGTATGTGGTACCCGGAGCAAGCTGAAGTTGAGAATGTATGGGGTCTTATGTAGAAGGTGGTGTTGTGATGAAAGGCGTCGAGTTGCGGGGGCTGAGTCATGGGTTGTCGATGCCCAGTGGGCCACGCTTGTGTTGCGCCTTCGCGAATCGGGCCAGCTGGATAACTGCATAGCAACCTGCGACGCATCGGAATCCATGGGTTCCATATTTAACATCCAGCCTATTTGGTCTGTACTGTCACAGTCGCTTGAAGCTTCTCGTGGCACGGCTTGCAAAACCGCCGTGACTCATTCATCACCTTCTCTGAGTCCCCTGATTCTGTCGCTATTGATCCTGATAGGCACGTATTTCTCGGTGCAATGATTAATCAAATGTATCAAGCGGATTATTATTTGTCTTCAGGAGCACGCAGCTTGATGCTGCCTGCTAGAAGCACCACCTAGCGATAACCTCAGCAATTTTTCCCACGTAGTGGAAGACAAATCACGAAGTGGTTGTGGAGGCATACGCAGGCTGGATACGACGTTCCCGAGTTGGCCTACTGGGACTTGTCCAACTCGAGGGATGGGCATGACATCAATGTACCAGCCTTGACTGGCAAAAAGGAAGGAATTACCTTGTTGAGCGGCTATTCGCCGTCATTGCTCAAGCTGTTCATGGACACTGAAGAAGAATGGGAGGTTGTTGATGGGAAGGGACAGTCTGAGAGGCAAAGTCTAACACCGAGGGAGTTGATGAAGAAGGCAATAGCAAGAAAGACTTTTGACGGACTGGTGGTTGTGGATTGAAATGGATTATTTGTATATTCCCAATTCTACCCCCGGATGTACGGCTCACCGGTTGGGATAGGTCCTATCGTACTATGCTGACCCCGTCTCGACCTCCGAAATTCCGGCGGGCTCTACCACCGATCCCAGACGTTTTCGCTGGATAGTAACCTCGTTGCCAAGTGATTTACTCGTGTTCTATTGGTTTGTTGCTTAATGGTAATCCGGAACCGATTAGTACGATCGAAGTGAACGGAGTGATCATCAAATGTACTATCCACAACGCTGGGAAAAGCAATCGCCGACAATTTCAACCAAGTGACCATCGTTGTAACGCGCCAACTAATAGACACATTCGAAACGAGCTATATTCGCTCGCAAACAATGTAGTTCTGTGCGCGTCCCAAAGTACCTTGAAGCAAGATAACGATACCTCAAACTGGACGGCAAGTGTAAACTATTCTGTATCGAAAGCACCGACTCTCACCCGACTGAGTCATGGTTACTTACTGGTCCCTACAACGGCCCGGCGAGTCAAGCATACGCCTAGTGATGCTGACGAACAGTGAGAGAAGCGATTTGTTTGACGCTAATGATCAATTCTTCTGCCTTGATCCAGGTAATGTAAGTACGATACGCCTGTGACCCTGCTTTGAAGCTGATTTAATGGATTTTGACGGTCAGACTGGCCCTGGGCTTGAAGCCTGGCCAACGGAAGCTGAATGGTGTCCACCCCCTCATGTAAGTGGGTGCATGCTGTTCAGCATGTAAAGCAGTGTCTGTTCTTCCGAATCCGCGGAAATGAATGTCGGTGCTGTGCCCATCCAAATCTGATCGCTATCATGACGATCACTAAGTACTATACTTGTAAGCCAACCGCGGTATACTCAGCATTTTCCCAGTCACATTCCGATCGCCACATTCTGTCACTTGGAATCACCAGGCCGGTATTCCTTCGACGCCGACAATACCAGGACACTCGTAGCATACATCCTGGTTTTTCTCTTCTCTCTGTTTTCGTCTACTCTCTCAATAGATTGCTCGTATACGTTCCGTTCCGGTCCATTCCAGTATAGTTGCCTCACTACACGCTCCGTTCCGGTCCGTTCGTTCCAGCTGCAGTGGTGACACCGTAACGGCAACGTCTCAGCACTCACTAGTATATGCAATTGTTGCACAATTACCGCAATTCCAGAAAACAAATGGCAAGTAGATATACATACACAAAGAGATCCACTCAACGTTACAGTCATACGTTGAAAAGTCTCGAACCTGTAGACTTGCTTGATCAGCTGATCGCGAGACACGGTTGGGACTCCGCTGCTGTGTCTTGGCTGTTGACGTCGAGTTTAGGTTTAGATCGCCTGGTGATTCGACAGACACCAACTTGAAACCGCATCAAAGGTCTCGCGGCCGTGTGACGGCCTAGGCTTCGCGGCCAAGCTCATGTCTTTTGCCGTTTCATCACTGCACGTGTCATTCCATTTGCTGTGGCGAATTCAGCTTCACTGCCCTGCTTCCTGTGTAACTGTGCTTAAAAGTACTTCGGGTACCTCCCTTTCATCATCTCAGTGTTCTCATGGCTTACTCCGTTAGCACCAGAAGCCTCCAGCACATCATCGTTGACCACGACCCCGCATGCGTACAGGAAGTGTTTGGGCCCGAGGGCGAGTCACAGGATATCGTTCGCTCTCCGGGTTGTGCAATACAGACAAACGGGAGTGGTGAGACCGTCACCATGAGTGAGCAAACTGATTCTTGTATATATTGAAGACACTCATACTGTTGTGTACTTGTCCATCTAATAGACATCACTCATGGTATTCTACAAATTCTTGCAGATATTTACCATCACAACGAGCGTCAATGGGGGGCTAGAGGGGATATACTCCCGCTAGTGAACAGTGACGTTATCAAACCCATTCTGAAGTGAGTCTCCCATCTGGTCGTCAACGTCGTTTAATTAGTCTACCAGTATGTCTTCGGAGAACCGTGCACCATACAAATTCCAATTAATATCGGACCGGTTACAAGCATCGACGGTCGTCATTAGAAAACTCGTAGGTTGCTGTGTCACAGACACCAGTAAGCAGGAGAAAATTCAAGTATGGATCGTGTTCTCACATTTGTAACAGTACCCATGCTCTCCTGGGATCACCGTGGTAATTCGGTACTTCTGGTGACTATTAGACGACTGGAAAACAATTCGTTAATCTTTCTGATTCGTTATGTAAGCTGGTGTCTGTTTGTTTGGCATTTTCATCAATTCATCGTCGCAATTCCAGCCAGCCACCGGACTTCAGGGGAGGACACACGAGACCCCGGACCAGGATTACGATTCCCTCACGCTATACAGAAATGGGCAATCACAAGGTCTTCATGCGATCCAAGAGTTTCACCCCAGACTCAACACTTGTTCCCCAAACCATTTTTGTCATGTTTTCGCCCAGTTCAATCGGGAGGCCGTAGGAGTCTTCTATTTTCAGGGCCGCGTCCCTTTCAAGGCCCTGTTCTCGTTACATTGCAATATACTTTCCACTCGTCTTGTTGGACACCTCATTCCAACTCGTGTGTTGGTCCATCTGGCTTCGGCCCTCTTAGTGCAATTCAGGAAACAGTTGGAGGACATCGATAGATCAGATTCTCAGGCAGTGGCCTTCAATTCACGGGAGTATCACGAACGCCGATCCGCCGTTCTGTTACACTGGGGACATAAAATGGCGGAAGTTCAAGGGGATCACCAACCATCCCCGCTGTATTTTTTCTCGCTGGGCTCAACGAGTGTCGGTCCGTGGGACTGGGATTTCTTTCTGTTACAGAAATTCAGACAGCCCAGAGAATTAGACATCCTGCAGCAAGTAATACATGTTTCGGAGGCGTTTGCCGGGTCTAGTATGCCTAGGGATCGGTGGTATTTCGCAGGGGTGTCGAACCTTGCTGTCGCATTGCGAGGACGGTTTCACTACCTTGGAAAGCTGAGGGACCTGGATGGTGCAATTTCAAGGCAACGGGAAATTCTTAACCTCGTCCTCGGCAGCCATCTTCACAGGTCGTACCTTCTAATCAATCTCGCCAATTTCCTTAGAGCACGTTTTCAGCTTCTCGAAGAAGTAGATGACTTGAATGAAGCAATATCGAGGCTACGAGTTGCTGTCGAGCTGCTCCCTGATACTTACCCCAACAAGCTCTGTTGCTTGAGCCTCCTCGCCAGCTCCTTTTTCATTCGTTTCAAGCATCACGGAGAACTTGACGACTTGCAGGATGCGATTTCGAGGCAACGGGTCGCCGTTGAACTCGCACCGAACGATCATCCCCAGAAACCTGGCTTATTGAGCGACCTCGACAACTTCTTGGAATCCTTGTTCCAGCGCCTCGGACAGCTGAACACCCTGGATGAGGCGATGGCTAGGCAACAGGTTGCTGTTGGTCTTACTCCAGATGGTCACCGGCTGAAGCCCGCCTTTTTGAGCAGCCTGGGGCACTCTTTTCAACAACGGTTTGAGCGCCTCGGAGAACTGGGTGACTTGGAGGGAGCGATTTCAAAGAGACAGGATGCCGTCGACCTGACTCCAGATGATCATCCTGACAAACTTAGCCATTTGAATAACCTTGTTGCGTCCTTCATGACTCGCTTCCGGCGCCTCGGATGCATGGATGATCTGGAGGAAGCGATTGCAAGGCAACGGGATATTGTCCAAATGACTTCTAATAGCCACCCTAAATACTGCTGTGCTCTGAGCAATCTTGGCACACACCTCTTGGCTCGTTTCCAACGCCTTCGACAGCTGTCTGACTTGGAGGAAGCAGTGTTAGGGCAACGCCTTGCAGTTCAACTCACTCGTGATGACCAGCCTTGCAAGCTTGGCCATCTAAATGACCTTGTCAACTCCTTGTGGACTCGCTTTGAGCACCTTCACGAGTTATGTGATCTAGACGAAGAAATTTTGAGAAATCGAGATATCATTCGCTTAATTCCTAATGGTCACCCGCTCAAGCCCGCCTTTCTGAACAGCCTGGGACGCTCTTTTCAATGCCGGTTTGAGCGCCTCGGAGAACTAAATGACGTAGAAGAAGCGATCTCAAAGGGGCAGGATGCTATCGATATAACCCCAGATGACCATCCTGACAGGTATCAGCATTTAGCTTGCCTTGCTGGATCCTTGATGAGTCGCTTTAAGCGCCTTGGAAATCCGGACGATCTGGAGAGAGTGATTACTATACGACGAGTCGTTGTAAAACTGACCTCCAATGGTCACCCAAAATACCCGTGCGCTCTGGGTGAGCTTGGCACATGCCTCAAGAGTCGTTTCCAACAGTTTCAACAGTTATCTGACCTGGAAGAAGCTATTTCGAAACAACGCCTCGCGGTTCAGCTTACTTATGATGACCAACCTTGCAAGCCCAGCCATCTGAATCAACTTGCCATCTCACTGAGAATTCGTTTTGAGCTCCTTCACAAAATATGTGACCTAGAAGAAGCAATTTCAAGACATCGTGAAACTCTTGGCTTGGTCCCTGATGGTTGCCCCAACAGGCCCAAGTATCTGTATTTCTTATCCGATACAATTTTCGCTCGTTTTAAGAGTCTTGGGGAACTAAGTGACTTGCAAGAGGCGGTTGTAATGCAACGGGATGTCGTTGATGCAACCCCGGATAGTCACCCACTCAAGTCCTCCATTCTGGCCAGCCTAGGGCTTTTCTTAGGGCAACTCTTCACGCGCCTTGGAAGGCTGAGTGACCTGGAGGAGGCAATTTGGAGGCGACAGAATGCTCTCGCCCTGATTTCTGATGATCACACTCTCAAGCCCCTAATCTTGAGCGACCTCGCCTCCGGATTCAAGACTCGTTTTGAGCACCTGGGAAAGCCAGATGACCTGGAGAAAGCGATTACGATGCAACGCAATGTCGTCCAGCTTACTTCTAATGGTCACCCACTACACTCTTGTGCTCTGTGTAACCTGGGCGCGCAGCTGATATGTCGTTTCAGGCTTTTCGGACAGCTATCAGATCTGGAAGAGGCAATCTCGAGACAGCGCCTCGCAATTCAGGTTATTCCCGATGGCATGCCTTGCAATCGTGACCATTTGAGTAGCCTTGCAAGCTCTCTAGCACTTCGTTTTGACCACCTTTGGGAGCGACAGGACCTGGAAGAAGCAGTCTTGAGGCATCGGGGCGCTGTTGACCTGACCTCCGGTGGTGACCCCGAAGATTTGGATGACCTAGGTAGTACCTTGATGCTTTGTTTCGAACGCTTGGGCATGATAGGCGACTTAGAGGAGGCGATTTCAATGCGACGGAATGCCGTTGACCTGACCCCCGATGGTACTGTTCACAAACCTCAATATCTGATGAATCTTAGTCGCGCGTATCTCATGCGGTTCCGGCACCTCGGGGAATTGAGTGACCTCGAGGAAGCAATTTTATTACAAGGCCGTGCAGTTGAACTCCTTCCGGACGGTCACCCTGAGAAGCCCGCTAAGGAGAGCATTTTCAGCGCCTCTCTGATTACCCGTTTTGAGCGCCTTGGAAATCTGAGCGACTTAGAAGAGGCGATTTCAAGGCAACAGAAAGTCGTTAATCTGACACCTGATGGCCACCATTGCAAGCCTGAGTTTCAGGAGACCCTAGGATCGTCATTCAAACACCGCTTCGAACGTCTTGGAGAGCTTCGTGATCTCGAACAAGCTGTTTCGTTGTACTCTAATGCTGCTTGTGCTTCCTCAAGTCGAGCAACTCACCGTTTTAATGCCTTATGTCAATGGATTCTCTGTTCTCGTCGTCTAGGTCATCAATCCCTCCTTCGTGCATATTCTGCAGCTATGGTCCTCCTTCCCCAGCTTGCATGGACCGGTCTCACTCTGGCACATCGTTATCGTGAACTCGTTAAAGCCGCTGATGTAGTGCGGGAGGCCGTAGCAGCAGCTTTGGATTTTGGGCAACCGGAGACTGCTGTTGAATGGCTCGAGCAAGGACGCTCGATCGTTTGGGGCGAGATGTTTCGGCTTCGCAACTCCTACGATGAATTGTCGTCCGCCTATCCGGACCACGCCCGTAGGCTTCAGGAGCTGTCTGCGGCCTTGGAGCATGCAAGTGCGGCTCGGGAAGACGTCGGGCACTCACCTCTGGAACACATCTGTGGTACAGACGGCCATACCATGGAATCAAAACGATTTGAAGAAGCGGCAGATAGGCATCGCGCATTTGCAATTGAGCGTGATGAGTTGCTACAGGAAATCCGGACATTACCGGGCTTTGAACGGTTCCTGCTCCACAAAGAATTCTCTCAGCTTCGTGCTGCAGCACACGCTGGACCAGTGGTCTACCTCAATGCTGCAAACACCCGATGCGATGCGTTAATCGTCCTTGCTAATCTTGATCATGTTATCCATGTGCCACTTCCCGATTTCACCTTCCAGCGATGTATTACATTTCAGACTTCGTTGAAGAGTTTCGTTCGCAGTGCCCCTCTTATACGTGATGACAGGAAGGCGCGACTTGTAAATCAGGAGAAGGGTGATCCGTGGCAACCCATGTTGGCGTCGTTGTGGCAATTTGTTGTGAAGCCTGTTCTCGATGTTCTATCACTTTCGGTATGCGACGATCCTGCTTGACTGTATGTTCTATTTTACTCAACCACGGAGTAGATTCCTGGGGAGTTGTCACGAATTTTCTGGTGTCCAACAGGGCCGTTTACGTTTCTTCCTATTCATGCGGCTGGTTTGTACGATGAAGGACACTCTCAACCTGGATATAAAGTCTATGATTTTGCCATCTCATCATATATCCCGTCCCTTAGCATTCTCGGTCTTCAGGATTCGTCACCCAACAATGATCTCCGCATTCTCGCTGTCCCTCAGCCATCCTCAGACGGGGAGCAAAAATTACGGGGCGTGGTTACCGAGCTGGAACACATCAGGACGACAATAGGAAATGCCCCGTCGGAGCGAATCACCCTCATCGAATCCTCTGTTGGGACGGTCGAAGAGGTACTGTCGCTGATGAAGGATGCGGATTGGGTTCATTTCGCATGCCATGGAGTTCAGGATAGTGCAAATCCCACTGCGAGTGGACTGTGTCTTGCCGATCGACGTCGGCTGAGACTCACAGACATGATCTCATTATCACGTCCCCGTGGAGGACTGGCATTTCTCTCTGCGTGCCAGACAGCAAAGGGTGATGAAAAGCTGTCCGACGAGGCGATACATATGGCTGCAGGGATGTTGTTTGCGGGGTACGGGGGTGTGATTGGAACAATGTGGTCGATCAGTGACAGACACGCGCCGGAGGTGGCCAAGTATTTTTACGATGAATTGTTGTCGAGCGGTGGGGCACCGGATTATCGGGATGCTGCACGAGCGCTGCATGTTTCTGTTGGACGGCTCCGAGAGAGGAATGCGCGGTTTGAAGAATGGGTTCCGTTCATACATATGGGTCATTGAGTATTGATTGGCTACAACTGGACTGTTATCTATGTTTCGTTTATGAGATGTACTATTCTCCTCGACTTTCCCCCTGTGGACACTTTGAATCCATTTTGCTCGTTGAATCCCTTGCTGGATGGTGAGAACAGGTCTCCCAGTGGCATGTTCCACTGGCGGTATCGCATGGCAGCGCAATTATTCTCCTGATGGACACTTTGAGTGTGATAATGAATAACCCGAGTCTGATGCGTCGTCGAATTCATCAAACCGTCATCTTTTGTCCTACCCTCGAATGTTTACGCAGTTCTGCAAGGCTGTAGAAGGTCTCGCACTCCAGTTAAAAGCCAGTCATCGTCGCCAGGTGAGCAAGTTTTGTTCCTTGCGATGACAGACCACCTAAAGGGGGGTTACAAATGAGAGTAGCACTGCGACACGCTCACTGATCGACGTTTTTGACGCTGGCTGTATTTGCCCCGGAACGATGTTGTTCGACGTATCTGTGAGTGTCTCAGAAGTGCGTTCGAGCAAGATAACAATACCTCGAATGGTACACCCAGCGCAAACTATTCTGTCGATCCGACCGCGTCAAGGGCACCGACTTTCACCCGACCGAGCCCTGGCTACTCACCGGCCTCTACCACGGCTCGGTGAACATCTACAACCACGAGACGGGCGCGCTGGTGAAGACATTCGAGGTATCCAACGTCCCCGTTCGCTGTGTCAAGTTCATCTCTCGCAAAAACTGGTTCGTCGCTGGCTCGGACGACTTTCAGCTGCGGGTGTTCAACTACAACACACACGAAAAAGTCGCCGCGTTTGAGGCCCATCCGGACTATATACGATGTCTTGCGGTGCATCCGACTGCGAGCATCGTGTTGACGGGCAGCGACGACATGACTATCAAGGGCTGGGATTGGGATAAACAGTGGAAATGTATTCAGGTCTGTTTCGTTCTCCGGGATTTACTCTGGGCATGAACGTGAAGGCGTGCTCATTTTTGTGTGTGTGTTCTTTCATCGATAGGTATACGAAGGCCACACGCACTACATCATGAACATCACGTTTAACCCGAAAGACGCCAATACGTTTGCGTCCGCCTGTCTCGATCGGACGGTCAAAATGTGGTCCCTCACTTCTGGGAGCGCCAATTTCACGATGGACGCACACGACAAGGGTGTCAACTACGTCGACTTTTATCCGGGGCCTGATAAACCCTATCTCGTGACGACCGGAGACGACAAGACGATCAAGGTGTGGGATTACCTTAGCAAGAGCTGTGTACAAACGATGGAGGGTCACACGAACAACCCGTCGTTTGCAGTCTTTCATCCAAATTTGCCGATCGTGATTAGCGGGGGTGAAGATGGGACGGTGAAGATTTGGAACAGTAACACGTATCGGTTGGAAAACACGTTGAGCTATGCGTTGGAGCGGGCATGGTGTGTTGCATTGCGGAGAGATGCCAACGAGGTCGCGGTTGGGTTTGATGAAGGTATCGTCGTCATCAAGGTGTGTTTTCGCGCTGTGTACGGTCATTGTGTGCACACTCAGTAGCTGGTCCTGTAGCTTGGCCGGGATGAACCGACGTTTAGCATGGATCCTACTGGGAAGCTGATTTATACGCGCAACCAGCTGGTGCTGTCGGCGAACTTGCAGACGCTGGGGGACGATACGACTGCTGAAGGGAATCGCATCCCGCTTGCGATCAAGGAGCTCGGTACGACGGAAATATTTGGGACTAACTTGATCCATTCGCCGAACGGTCGGTTTGTGACTGTTGTGGGGGATGGGGAATACATTACTTATACGGCGCTCGCGTGGAGGAACAAGTCGTTTGGGAACGGGCTCTCGTTCGCGTGGGCAGGTGACTCGAACACGTATGCGGTACTGGAGAGCAAGCTGAAGGTGAGAGTGTACAAGAACTTTAAGGAGAGGGGTGGCGTTGGGATGAAAGGTTCGAGTACCTGGGCGATTGATGGGTTACATGGTGGTCCGGTGCTCGGTGCGCGAGGCAAAGGGTTCGTGGTATTTTGGGATTGGGAGAGTGGTGAGATCGTGAGACGGATAGATGTTGACGCGAAGAATGTGCGTGTTCCGCTTTGCGATTTTGAGCGGTGTTTTGTTGAGCATGGTTTCTAGATTTATTGGTCTGGGACGGGATCGCTCGTGGCGATCGCTGCTGAAGATTCGTATTATATTCTGCGCTTTGACCGGGATGCATATAATGGGAAACTGGAGGAGACCACCGAGATCACCGACGAAGGTGTTGAAGAAGCTTTCGATGTCATTTCTGAAATCTCGGACAAGCAAGTGTCGTGTTTGGTGATTGGAAGGAAGGTTTATCTGACATGCCTTGTAGCATCATGACCGCAAAATGGGTCGGGGACTGTTTCATCTATACGACGACAGGCAACCGAGTCAACTACTTTGTCGGTAACGAGTCGTATACCATTAGTCCATCCGACATGTATGATGCTCTTTGTGGGTATTGCCCTTTTTTTTCGTTGCTGATGGATTCTTTTTTTTTCTAGCCCGTTGTATGTCCTCGGCTACATACCAGCACATAACCGGGTGTATCTCTCGGACAAGGACATGAATGTTTATGGCTATGCATTGTCTTTGAGTGTGGTCGAGTACCAGACAGCGGTTCTTCGTGGCGACATGAAAGGTGCCGCCGAGATCTTGCCCACGTTACCCAAAGAACAGCTAAACAAGGTAGCACGGTTCCTGGAAGGCCGAGGTAGGTGTTTCACCCGCGATCTCTGGATTTGGTCCTTTGATGCAACGTGACATGAAAGATCTCAAGGAGCTCGCGTTGCAAGTGACGAACGATCCCGACCACAAATTTGATCTGTCATTGCAACTCGACGATCTCGACGCAGCTGTGGAAATTGCACGGTCTGTACCCGAGAACGAAGCGGAGACGAAATGGAAGGCGTTGGGTGATCGTGCGCTGTCTGTGTGGCGATTTGATCTGGCACGGGAGGCATTTGAACGGGCGAACGACCTGAGCGCGTTGATGCTCTTGTTGCTTTCAACCGGCGATCGAGCGGGCTTACAGCAGCTTGCTGATACCGCGGGTCGGTCCTCCGATAGGCTCAATGATCACGCTGGCTGATGTGTCTCACCTTTTTCAGAACAAAAAGGAGCGAACAATCTGGCGTTTGCGACGTATTTCCAGTTGGGGGATACCAAGGCATGCGTGGATCTGCTTGTGAAGACGAACCGAGCACCAGAGGCGGCGTTGTTTGCTCGTACATATGCGCCGAGGTGAGGGAAGGCAGTGTGGATGTGAAACGGCGATTGAACGCGTTCTTTTCTAGTTTGGTACCGCCGACAGTGGATGCGTGGCGTGGGGAGTTGCGGAGTCGAAACAAGCCCAGGTTGGCAGGGTCTATCGCACATCCTGTTGAGAATGAGGAATTGTTTGAGGAAGGGTGGAAAGAGGCGTTGAGTCGGGAGGGAGGGGTGGAGGTGTAGAGGGAGGTGGTGATATCAACCAAATCGGGAATATGCCAAAAATGACGTATTTATTTTACGTGACACCGGTCCAAGCTGAAAGTGGTTGACGTTGACATTCTCCGCTAGTAGTTTTTGTTTTTCTCATCCGTCGTTCTTTTCTTTTGCACGTTCTTTCAACTGGCCTTTGAATGGCCTCCTCCTCTCTCTCCAACCACGCCGTCAACACGGGCGACCTTCTCCTCCTCATCCCACCGTCCCACTCAACCACCCTCTCCCCCTCAGACGATGCCATCCTCGCCGTCCTCCACTCCCGCTTTCGCGCCGACCTGCCCTATTCTAGAATAGGGACCTCGAATTTGCTCGTCGTCAACCCTTTCAAAACGCTCGCCAACGTCAATGACATCAGTGCTAGAGCATATGAAGAACGCTGCTACAAGGAAACCGGCCTCTCTCTTGCCAGCTCTACCCTCCTCCAACCACATCCATACGAACTCGCCGCTCAGATTTACTTGCTCATGCGTCGCACTAAACAGTCCCAGTCCATCATCACTCGGTACACTCCCCTTCGTCCCTCATTCCCGGCTCAGTCTTCTGACCCTTTTTCGCTCCCCTTCTAGCGGCATCACCGGTTCTGGAAAGACAGCTACCCTACGTCTCCTCATAGACCAGGTTCTCCGGCTCTCTTCGCACTCCAAGAAGGAGCTCAGGATCGCTAGCCAAGTCAAGGCCCTGCACACCCTCCTCGACGCGTTTGGAAACGCAAAAACAGTCTCAAATCCAAATGGATCACGGCATACGCGCTATCTTGAGCTTCATTTCAACGATCGTGGCCGCATTGACTCCGCCAAAGTGCTTGTCTTTGCGCTTGATAAATCTAGACTCGGCCATCTCCTCCACGAGGAACGCACGTTTCATATATTTTACCAGTTCTTGTCCGGCGCGGCCCCTCAGGAACGCGATTACTTCAACATTAGCGACCCCTCCGAATATGCACTCTTAGCCTCCTCGGGCTGTTATCGCCTCCCGAGCGGCCCTTTCAGTGATGATGCTATTGCCATGGAAGACGTACGCGCCGCAATGCGCACGCTCGGCTTTAAGCCAAAGCATCTGTCTTCTATCTTCACCATCCTCGTCGCTATCCTCCTCCTGAGCAACATTCAATTCACAGAGGCCGACGCCAGGGATGTATCCGCATCTGTGGCAAACATGCCCGTCCTCGAGCAGGCAGCCCGTCTTCTTGGCGTCTCGGCTGATGACCTCGCTCAGACACTCACCAACAAGACTAATTATGTCCGCAAGGAACTCTACACCGTCCTTCTTAGCGTCGAGCAGAGCGCGGTCCAACGTGATTCACTCATGCGTGACTTGTATGCTATTCTTTTTGCTTTTGTTGTCGAAACTGCAAACCACAAGATTGCCCCTGCAAACCGTGACATAATTCCCACTACCCAACTCATTCTCTATGACCCTCCCGGCTTCCAGACACGTGGTCCCACGGGTACCGGCTCGATGATGTTTACGGGAACGGCCCCTCTCATTTCCGCCTTTGGCCAAAACGGGTTTGATGAATTTTGCATCAACTTTGCAGACGAGTTGGTGCAGTCTTATGTCTTGCGCAACACATTCGAGGACGCCGTTGGCTATAATAGCCATATGGTCGGTGATGGCATCTCTCTCCCGGCCATCGCCACCGTAGATAACACGGCCTGCGTCGAACTGCTTCGGGGTAGTCAGCTTGGCGAGCGTGCGACACGAAAACCTGCCGGCATGCTTGGTATCTTGAACAAGGCGTGCACATGGTACAAATCTGGAAAGGCGGGAGACAAGAAGGCAGAAGAACTCCATCAAGATCTCGTTTCTAAGTACGGCCTTCACACTTCGTTCGTGCCCAGTCCAAGTCAGGGAGGCGAGAATGATAGAAATTTGTTCGGCATCAACTACTATGCTGGGAGTTGCTCGTATGACATTTCTTCCTTTATCGAGAAGGACTCTGATCTCTTGGATTCGGCGTTTGTGTCGTTGCTGCGCCATTCTTCGGATCCTTTTGTGTCCAAGTTGGTTTCTGGTCCTTCTCTTGCTGCTGAAAAGCACTTCAAGGACGAAAATTGTATCGTCCAGGCGCAAGTGGCGTCACGGCCGCTCCGTCAACCGACGCGTATTGCTTCCCCAGACGGTTCGGTGCCTCTCCCAAATGACGAGTACCCGCCCCTCGACCTCTCCAAGATATACACCGTATCTACTCAACTTAATTATACACTCTCCGAAATCTTTGCCTCCTTTGATCGGACGCGTTTTTGGACTATTTCATGTATCCGACCCAATGATTCCAACTCACCGAATTCGTTTGACAAACGCCGCGTCAAAGCACAGATCAAGTCGCTCCTTATTCCTGACATGATCGCGCGACGCAGTATGGAATTTATCACAGATATGGAGCAGAGTGCATTCTGTGAACGGTATGTACCGACGATGCGTGGATCCGATGCACAACGTGTCCGTCAATGTGCAGCTTCAAATGGATGGAAGGAGGGTACGGACTTCGTTGTTGGTCATCGTTCGATCTGGCTGTCATATGCGGCTTGGAAAACGGTCGAAGATGGCGTTCGGGCAACAGAGAAGGAGCAGAGGCGCTTGGCTCCTGATATAGCAGAAGACGATGAAAGCTCCATTGGGGATGATGCAACGGAGTGTACCCAGACCGACACCCATGGACATGCAGCTCTGGATAACGAAAGTCGTGATAATTTATTGATCGCGCGGGTCGGGAGCCGTGGGTCAAGGTACCAGGATCCGAACCAACAAGTTCCATACGGCGTCAGTGGGTTACCCTCGTCAAACATTCGTACGCCCGCGTTTACCGATCCCGAGGACGGTTGGGGGTCAGAGTGGGACAAAAAGGGCAGGAGCCCTGGTGGTCCGTCTCCTTACATTTCAAAGGAAGGCCCTGTTGCCGTTAATACTGCACCCGCCGCCGTCGAGGAAATACCCACGAGCTCGACACGACGATGGTGGCTTTTCTTCGTCTGGCTATTAACAGGCATAATACCCTCCTTTGTGCTGCACTATATCGGACGGATGAAGCGTCCGGACGTTCGCCTTGCCTGGCGAGAGAAAGTTACCATCTGCTTTTTAATTCTCCTCATGAACGCGGTCGTCATCTTTTACATCGTCGAATTTGGTCGACTTCTCTGCCCGAACTTTAACAAGGTTTGGAATTCCAATGAAGTGTCACAACACACTGGGAACACGGACTGGTGGGTGTCAGTGCAGGGATGGGTGTATGACCTCTCCAACTTCATCCACGGCGACCACAGCGATATTACTGGCATCTCGTCCAACTCAGCTGCGGACCTTCAGTCACTGGTAGGGCAGGATCTAACAGGATATTTCCCACCACCTCTTGTGCTCGCTTGCCCAGGATTGGTCTCTCAGAAGACATTGCAACTCACCACAAAGAATTTCACGGCGCTCGTACCGAATGCAGTACACAAGTCTGGCTCGAATCAACCAGCTCAAGGGACATTGCTGGATAACGAGGACTGGTATTCGTCGACGTTCTTGCCAAAGATGCGACAGTACCGGAAAGGTGCATTGGTCTGGGATCCCAGTGTGATTTATTCGCAGGCAATGGATTCAAACATCCAGAGGTAAGATCTGGCGTGATCCTGTCTTGATTCGCTTGACCTTAAGTGTGTTTTATAGGATTTGGGCTATCTGGGACGGCAGTGTTTATGACTTGACGGATTACGTCAACACCGTCTCGATTAACCAAGGTGGAGCTTCGAACACCTACCAATTCCTGAACAAGGACATCACCAACGTCTTCAAGGAACAAGCCGGACAGGACATCTCCTCAAACTTGAACAAGGTCATTGCGGGCATGGACTCACAAACGGCGGCACAGAACGTAAACTGCATCAAGAACCTATTTTATTTTGGCGAAGTCGACTTTCGAAAGTCGCCTCGGTGCACGGTGCAAAGCTATCTCTTGCTTGTGTTTACTGGCATTCTCTGTGTATCCATCGCGCTCAAGTGTAAGTCCCTGATGCATTGCCCTAGGCTCGAGACGACGCTCACTGCACGTCAGTCCTTTCCGCACTGCAATTGGGTGGGAAGCGCGCACCTGAGTTGCTCGACAAGTTTGTTCTGTGTCAAATCCCGTGCTATACCGAAGGTGAGGATTCGCTTCGACGAACCATCGACTCGCTCGCCGGACTCCACTATGACGACAAGCGCAAGTTGTTGTTCATCATCTGCGACGGTAACATCATTGGAAGTGGCAACGACCGAACGACGCCGAGGATTGTCTTGGATATTTTGGGTGTCGATCCAAAGATTGATCCCGAGCCGTTGATGTTCCGATCGATTGGCGAGGGCTCGAGACAGATCAATTACGGAAAGGTGTACTCGGGGTTGTACGAGTATGAGGGTCACGTCGTTCCGTAAGTGCATTGTCTTGCGTCGAGGAACCCATGCGCAGGTACTGATGGCGGGGCACAAGTTATATGGTTGTGGTCAAAGTCGGGAAGCCCACGGAGCGTTCCAAGCCTGGTAATCGCGGCAAACGAGACAGCCAGATCTTGCTGATGCACTACCTCAACCGGGTTCACTTTGACGCACCCATGTCACCACTCGAGCTCGAAATCTTTCATCAGATGCGTAACGTGATCGGGATTGATCCAACCTTTTACGAGTACATCTTTACCGTCGATGCAGACACAGTACGTTTTTCTCCCCGAGGTTTTTTTTGTCAAGATTTTACGGGGATCGCAGACGGTGACATCCGAATCGCTCAATCGTTTGGTTGCGTCGGCTGCGGACGACTCGAGCATCATCGGTATTTGCGGTGAGACGAAGCTAACAAACGAAGAAGGCTCCTGGTGGACGATGATCCAAGTCTACGAGTACTACATCTCTCACCACCTCTCCAAGGCGTTTGAGTCCCTCTTTGGCTCAGTTTCCTGTCTGCCTGGTTGTTTCTCGCTTTATCGTGTTCGCACGGCGGACAAGGGTCGCCCGATCATCATTTCAAACCGGATCATTGATGAATACGCAGAGTGTAACGTCGACACGCTTCACAAGAAGAATCTCTTCTCGCTCGGTGAAGATCGATTCTTGACGACGCTCCTCATGAAACACTTTCCGACCTTCAAGACCAAGTTCATCCCAGATGCAGTCGCGCACACGATGGCACCTGAATCGTGGCGCGTCTTGTTTTCGCAACGACGTCGGTGGATCAATTCGACGGTGCACAACCTGCTCGAGTTGGTGCTCTTGCCCGAGTTGTGCGGTTTTTGCTGTTTCTCGATGCGGTTCTTTGTGTTTATCGACTTGTTGGGAACGATCGTGCGTGCTTTTTTTCTTCTTCTGTGTCATTTTGGTAAGATGTCATTGATGTGAATATAGATTCTTCCTGCTACGGTCGTTTATGTGAGTTGGCTTGATGATGTGGGTTGCTGACGTGCTGACAATGCTATTTAGCTTGCATACCTGATCGTTGCGGTTGCTACTGGCAGCAGTTCGTTGCCATTAATTTCGATTATCATGTTGGGTGTGACGTATGGGCTGCAAGTATGTTCGAGGCTCGATGTGGGTGGATGTGAAGAGCTAATCAAGATGCTGTAGGCGCTGATCTTCATCATCAAACGCGAGTTTATGCTTGTAGGCTGGATGGTCGTCTACCTCATTTCGTGCGTTGCTTCTGTTCCTCTTCTCTTTCGTTTGGTTGACGCGATGGTGGGGACAAGATACCCCGTATACAGTTTCTTCCTGCCCATCTATTCTTTCTGGTGTATGGATGACTTTTCGTGGGGAAACACACGTGTCGTGATTGGCGACGGAGGGAGCAAGAAGGTGGTTATGAACGAGGACGAACGGTTCGACGAGTCGATGATCCCACTCAAGAAGTTTAGTGGTGCGTGTGCCTGTTGTGGACGAACGTGGTTTGGTGTTGATATCGTTTTGCAGAGTATGAAGCAGAGGCATGGGATGGGGTTTCACGTCATTCTGACGAGACGGGGATCAGCAAGGCGTATTCCCAGCCGCGGTTCCCGCCATCTCGCCAGAGCTCGCCACGTCCTTCCAATGGTGGTGATTATTACCGGGACACAAATGCGATGAATAACTCGACGGTCAATTTCCGGGGAACGGCCTCGCATCATAGTCATGGGGGGTCTCGGCAGGGGTCCATGTATGAAGGTCGTCAGCCGGTCATGTCCCAGTATGCGCTTCCTCCTGTGCCAATTTTGCCGTTGGGCCATCGACCCGGGAGTGCGGCTGGCTCGGAGTTTGGTGGGGCGAGCATGATGGGTCCGCTTGGGTATCAACATACCGGGAGCGTGTATGGTATGATGGATCCACGTGCGACGATGATGACCATGGGAGGGGTGAACATGTTGACTGGTAACGGGTCGCAGACGGGTGGGTTTGGGATGCTCTCGCCTGGTTCGATGGGGGTCGGCGACCGACGGGTGTCGACGTTTTCGATGGCGACATCTGTGAATGCGGCTTCGGGGCCGAGCTTGAACCCGAACCCGACGGACGAGGACGTGTTTAATGCGCTGAGAAATTATTTGAGCACGCAGGATCTGATGACGGTGACCAAGAAGTGCGCGTTTCGTTTCTAATATGGCGTCATTGGCACTGATCGTTTCTGGTCTGGATAGAACTGCGCGCGAAGCGATCATGGCCAAGTTCCCCAGGGCTGATTTGACGTCACGCAAAGAATTCATGAACGAGTCGATTGACAGGATATTGTCACAGTCGTAAACTCGTGTTTTCCTCGCCGTTTCTATTTGCTGCTTAATCCTCATCCTGCATCGACATTTTCGCATCCTCTCCTGCATCACATCCATCCATCCTAGACAAGTTATCATATGTCATCCCATTTGTGCATCCACCGTCGTTTGTCATTGTCATTGTCTGTCATTTTTCTTCTCTTTCTTTTATTGGACTATTTGCTTTTTTTTGTTATCTCTCGTTGCGAGGGACTAAAAATCAACAGTAGTTTATATGCTGTAAGTAGAATCATGATTTGCTTGATCATCAAATGTGGGGTTGGCCCCCCCCAGCTTTGTAGCACAGCCTTTTATCGGAACCATGCCACCAGTCGAAAGAAGTTCGTTCAGTACCGTACCGACTGCTTGAATTCGACGTATGCCTTTTCGACGACGACCAAGGGCGCAGACAAGGTCGATAGCCATCGCCTCCTGTCCAATGCCGAACTCGCAACACGCATAAGACACTACCCCGAGTCCTACCGGTCCGTCTTTGTCCTCGTGGCTGCGAATCATCACTTGCTGTTGTGACAGGACCACTGTTCAGCTTGTCATTTGAGACCAGCATGACGCTACGTCAACATGATCATTCGTGCGCGAAGGGGACTGACAACTCTTGTTGCGAAACTGTCAAAAGGGAACTGGGGCAAACGTTCCCCTATCAGCCAGGTGGGGATCCCAAGGTTCATCGATCATCGCTGGCATCGTCTCCACGGTCCTTCCGTTTCGTTTCATTCCTGCCGTTGCGCCTGATAGTGCATACATCTGATAGGGGAACGGGTATTTTGCGGTGGGGCCAGAGTGGTCACTCCATGTCCTCGACCGTGGGAACAGGTCACCACAGGCCGAATACATACATATACATAAATGAAAATAAAGCCTACAGCAGTGGCTTTCAGTGGCGCTCAGATGGCGCGTACTGTCCGTCATACTCGGTCGTGCTTGCCGGCCATCACCGTCTACTATGGCCACAGACCTCCTTCTTTTTGTCTACCTTATTGGATCGGGCACGGCTTCTCTATACCTTCTGCATCAACCTGACGTAAAGTCCTTGGAGGTAGTGTTCAACTGCTTGATAGAATCACTATGGCCAACGCAATGTCTTTCAAGGTTAAATACATTCGTCACGCGGAATTCGATTTGACAGCTCCTATAGCTGCGTTCGAGTTCGTATTTCAACTCTATAACTTTCTCCTTTCGGCACAGCAAGACAACAGCGGTCTCCAGAATCCTCAAAGCTGGTTGAAAATCGCGAAGGATTCGGTGCGCCGAAAATATAAAACACTTACAGAGCGAAAGCGCGAAGCGGCCGAAAAAAGCTCCGGAGGTCATCTTCGTCGACCTGCTCCCCGGGAGCCGGGAGATAGTTTTCACAATCTATCATTACAGAAAGAGCTTACGAGAGCGGGATATAGCCTTACTAAGCCGATTTCTAAGGAATTCACGCCATTGACTCCTGTAAGTGGTAATTCGCTGCTATATGGGGTGGTTTGTCTGACGAGCGGGTCATCGAAGCTCAAATCCACGATGCGCCGGGCGACTTCAAAAAGTGGCGCAAAGGTCGTCCTCAAGATAATCATTGATCTCAACGAGTGTCGATTATTGGAGGAACTTAGAGATATCAACTCGCCGTCGAACCATACCATCCCGTTACTCGACGTCGTTCAGTACAATACTGGCAGTCTCATCGTTCTGCCGTGGAAATCTCCCCTTGATGAGGTTTTACAATTCCACAATCGTCCCGACGACGTTGTGTCCCTTTGTCTTCAATTCATCGAAGGCGTCGCGTTCTTGCATCAGCAAAAGGTCGCACACTGTGACCTCAAACCTGAGAATGTTGTCGTCGACACCCTATCCGAGTCAGGAACATTGCCGCGATTGTTCATTATCGATTTTGACCTGGCCCAGTCCGTCGACAGTGAGGAAACAATGGTGGGCGGTTGGTGTGGGACGCCACCGTGGATCGCGCCCGAACTTGGATATGAAGATGGGCTGATCCAGCGGTACAGCCCCATTCTAGCTGATCGGTGGGCTTGCGGGCAAATGATCAAGTACTTTGCAAAGTATTTTCCCACTTACGAGCAGGAACGAAAAACAAAGCTATTAGTATTCGCCAAACGATTGCTCCAGATTAACCCTAGAGCAAGGCCAAATTTGAATGAGGTACTTGCCTTCGATAGACTAGCAAAACGAGAAGCCACGAGTCCGCAGCGTGAGCCCGCTCCGAAACGTCATATGGTGAATCGGTGTGTTTATTGCTATATTTTGTTTTAGCCGTTGGACCTGATTGAAACGACATCCGGGTCCCAGGATAGATGAGGCGGAAGTCGGCGTATAGCTTCGATGGTGACTTCCCGGTTCAGCAAGTGTCCGCCACACCAAGGCTTTTGTGGGGCTCGGCTTGGAGTCCCTGAGAGCGCTGACCCAGTCGGCTCCAAACATAATACAACTCTTGATGGCCAAGTGGACGAGTGTGTTCAAGACGAGTAGCAACGTGGGTGGTGGTGTCAGCCGTCTGTGAGATGTGCGGCAGAGCATGTCGCTGCAGTCATAGGTATCAGCACAATGGGTTCTTATGGATCGATCGACGATAGACGCGTTAGCACTCACTGGTCTAGCTGAATAGACGGGACGAACCAAGTGTGTGAGGAACGACAAATCGATCAAGTCAAACTCTATCTCACCATGTTTGAAGTTGAAGTTGATGTGAATTTATTCGTCTTGGGAGAATATCCATGACTGCAATTAGGGCTCCTTGCACGGGAAAACTCGGATGTTTTTAACTAGGATTATCTCAATTAAGTGTGTACTAATTACTTGCTCTACTTGAGCACCAAACCACTCCAACAGGCCATTCCATGACACCTTTAGATAGAAAGTCAAGGACAGGTGTGCTGCTGGTGCATCAAACAAGAGGCGCACCAAGGCCAGAGTTTTTGAGTTCAAAGCTTGACATCGCAAAAGGTCACAGTCACACTATCATTACATAAGCCATCGTCCCATTCGTCATCAGCGCACAATTCATTCCGTCGCCTGGTCCAGTGGCAAAATCCCCTGTTGCAATTTGGGCTCCTGATACGGGGAAGTCGACGTGGAGGTCCTATTGATGACAGCGAACCAGGTAACTCCTGTTGGGAACGATCGTGCGTGCTTTTTTTTTTTTGCTTCGGTGTCACTTGGGTGAGATATCATTGACGTGGATGTAGATTCTTCTCGCTACGGTCGTTTATGTGAGTTGGGTCGATGATGTGGGTTGGTGACCTGCTGACGCTGCCATTTAGCGTGCATACCTGAACGTTGCGGTTGCTACTGGCAGCAGTTCGTTGCCATCAATCTCGATCATCCTGTTGGGTGTGACGTATGGGTTGCAATGAGGAGCTAATCAAGGTGTCATAGGCACTAATCTTCATCATCAAACGCGAGTTTATGCTTGTGGGCTGGATGGTCGTCTACATCCTTTCGTGCGTTTTTTCTGTCTTCTCTTTCGTTTGGTTGACGGGATGGTGGGGGCAAGATACCCAGTATACAGTTTCTTCCTGCCCATCTATTCTTTCTGGTGTATGGATGACTTTTCGTGGGGAAACACACGTGTCGTGATTGGTGATGGAGGAAGCAAGAAGGTGGTTATGAACGAGGACGAACGGTTCGACGAGTCGATGATCCCACTCAAGAAGTTTAGTGGTGCGTGTGCCTCTTGTGGACGAACGTGGTATTGGTGTTGATCTCGTTTTGCAGAGTACGAAGCAGAGGCATAGGACGGCGTTTCACGTCACTCTGACGAGACGGGGATCAGCAAAGCGTATTCGCGGCCGCGGTTCCCGCCATCCCGACAGAGCTCGCCACGTCGTTCCAACGGGGGTGATTATTACAGAGACACAAATGCGATGAATAACTCGACCGTCAATCTTAGGAGGGGTGAACATGTTGACTGGCAACGGGTCACAGGGGGGTGGGTTTGGGATGCTGTCGCCTGGTTCGATGGGCATTGGAGACCGACGCGTATCGACGTTTTCGATGGGGACGTCTGTGAATACGGCTTCGGGGCCGAGCTTGAACCCGAACCCGACGGACGAAGACGTGTTTAACGAGTAGAGAAGCTATTTGAGCACGCAGGATCTGATGACGGTGATCGTTGGCGCCAATTGTTTCTGGTCTGGATAGGACTGCACGCGAAGCGATCATGGCCAAGTTTCCCAAGGCTGATTTGAGGTTACTCAAAGAGTTTATGAACGAGTCGATTGACAGGATATTTGTCAGTCGTAAACTCGTGTTTTCCTCGCCGTTTCCTTTTTTTTTTCTGTTTGCTGCTCATCCTCATCCTGCATCGACATTCTCGCATCCTCCTGCATCACATCCATCCTAGACAAGTTATCACATTGTCATCCCATCTATGTGTCAAACGTCGATTGTCATTTGTCATTGTCTTTTTCTCTCCCTCTTTTATTGGACTATTTTCTTTTTCTCGTTGCGAGGGACTAAAAATCAACGGTAGTTTATGTAGGTAGAATCATGATTGCTTGATTATCAAATGTGGGGTTGGCCCAGCTTTGTAGCACAGCCTTTGATCACCCTGCTACTTGCTTGAATTCGACGTATGCCTTTCGACGATGGCCAAGGACGCAGACAAGGACGACGGCCATCGCCTCCTATCCAATGCCGACCCCGCAACACGGATAAAACACTACATCGACGCCACAACGTCCAACCTGACCACCAAGCAGTACGTCCTTCTCATCCATTCGCTCACAAACCGACGTGTACAGGGAAAAAAAGGTGTATCACCCGCTTGCGGGAGTACCGTGCCGTACGGACGTGTGCGCAGTTACCGAGAGGATCGAGTGCGGCGGTGCTCGTACCGCTGTTCGTAGGACGGTCTGGCGATTTGTACGTGCTCCTGAGTAGGTATGCTCGATGTCACTTCCTTCTCCCGAAACGGTTGATTGGACGGGGGTGGGGGTTTAGACGGTCAGATGCGCTCAAGGCGTTTGCGGGGGATACGGCGTTGCCGGGGGGAAAGATGGATGTAGAAGACCGGTCGATGGAGGATACGGCTGTGAGTGGCCCTGTCTCTTTTCACTCTCGCTCCTTTCTGTGCCTGTCAATTTTTGATCCGGATTGTGTTCGGAAGCGACGGGAAGCATTTGAAGAGGTGCGTCATTGACATTTTTGGGTACGCTGACGCGACTGATGGAGGGCCGGACATCAGATCGGGCTACCGCAGGATAAGGAACGGGTACCGTTGTTGTGCGTCATGGAGCCACATTTGGCAAAGGGGGTTATACTGGTCACACCGTCCGTCGTTTTTCTTCTTTTCCTTTTTCTTTCTCGGGGCCGCTCTGGTCTCGGGTGCTTATGCCCCGACCTCCACCAGCGTCGTCGTCCTCATACTCGACCGCAATTTACAGGTACGTGTCAACGTGCTTGTCATCACCCCCGCTTTTCGTTTTATGACCATACAATGGCCAACAGCCAAACTTGAATTCGTCCGAAGTGACCTCGATCTTTGCTCAGCCGTTGGTGTCGTTCCTCTCGTCGACCCCACATCTATCCGGCAACCGCACTGCGGATGCGACACATCCGTATCATACGTTCGCGGATCTTCCTTGGAGCGACGGTGGTACGGTCCGGCTGCACAGGTTCCTCACCGGGCGCGAAATCGAGGGTGTCAAACCCGTATTCGGACTCACAGCGTCAGTCCCTCCTCCATCCCACATAAGACACCACGCCCTCCGCATGCGCCGTCGTACAAGCAGAGGACTCACGCACACCGTATTGTAGCGCGATCTTGATCAAGTCAGCGACCATCGGGTATGGGCGGACGCCTGATTTCGAGGTTCAGCCGCCGAATGCGCCGACGCTCGCGCAACAGATTGCGTATGCGCTCCTCACGCCTGCGAATCCTATTCGGATCGCATGCGAGCAGGAGGGCATCGATCCAAACGAGACCGCAGCTCGGGTGCTGCGGCCATCCGCGGCGGTCGACGCCCCGCGGACGATCGAGTGGGCAAAGATCGGGGCGGCGTGGAAGAGGCTTTTGGAGCATAAGAAGGCCTCTACTCGAGTTGATAATCGCACCCCGGACGGGCGACATTCAGATGGGCGGGACGTGAGCCAGTCCCACGTTGGAAGGCGTGTTCAGGGAAAGGTGAATGGCAGCGGGAGTGAGCAGGGTGCAGGGCCGGGCAAACTCGAGATGCGTAAGGATTTAGCCACGGTCGGGGCGTTTCTCGACGAAACGCGGGATAGGGTTGACAAACGGATGAAAGACGTGAAGGGGGACGAAAGGAAGCTCGCCGAGGCAAGAGAGGGATACCCCAAGATTGTAGAACAGGTCAAGAAGCGGATCGCGGGGCCGCGCGGTGAGGATGGCGAGTTTGACCCAAAGGCGTTGTTCCCCTTGATGTTTGAAGAGGATCCGGAGGGTTTGGAAGATGGTACCACAGCTGGTAAGGGAGTGGTTGAGGGAGGTAAGGGGGTTGGTGAAGAAATATATCAGGGTGTACAGAAGGGAAAGGAAGGCTCAGAAGAGATCAAGTGCAAACTGAGGAAACGTGATGCCAAGCTATGACCCTGACTGACAAATACCCCAGCTTTCCTATCTCTAAGGAATTTAACATATGATCAGCATCAAGTCTTGTGCCATATTGTAAATGTCCCAACGTGTGCAACACCAAGCTACTTGGATGGTTAAGACGGGTTTTCAAAGACCAACATGAATGAACGAGACCCAGTCTACAAATGGCACATTCTTGTCTGGAAATCTTCCTACCGTGACATACAGTGCTCGTTCCGCTTCCTGATAATCTGGTCTTGTCCCACTGGCTGGAAAACAGTTGCTCATAGATCACCCTCGCCACACGTGGCGCATGTCTGTCACTGATCAAACTAATTACCCCTCATACCCAGCAAATGGCATCCCTGCCGCGATATGGATCCCTTCGTCAAACAGTGTTCTCGCCACCCCTTACCGTTTGGCACGCAGAGAGAAACACAAGTCCTCCATGGGGGCACGACAACGACAAGGGTCGATATAGACGCTCGTCCGGATTTGGGCCAGCCATTTATATGTCACCAGGAATTGAGACAAAATCGATTATAGTAGCCAGTACTTGAATTCGATGATGTAGAACATCAAAACACATACAGTACTATACCCAACCTAGTAAGAGTGCACATTCTCTTGTCAGGCCTATTATAGAGTAGAAAACTTGATTCTTCCCTTGCAGGTCATATAAGTTATGCAAGATCTGATACAGCAAACACCAATGGTGGAGAATGCTGAGGCACACAAATCAGAAAGTGAATGAAAGGCAGAAAGTGAATGAAAGGTTAAGTAAGTATGTGATGGATAATGTGATAAATGATGACTAAGATAAGGTCTAACACAAATAACCATGTGACAGGTACAGGTGCAAATTGTTGAGAATATGATATTTCATATATATAACCATATTCTAGAGTATTCTATGATTAGTCAGAAGTCCAGACTATCAGGCACTGCTGACACTAGATATATTACATAGATCTTACTCATTATAGATAAAAGCTCATTATGCCATTGGACAAGATAAGAGTGCTTATTGCTATTGGCTCTTATTCTTATTCTTATCTTTATATACCTTACTATATTAATAGGAGACCACTACAAGTACATACAGAGTCTTGTAGTATACAGTGTAAGACTAAGATCCATGGAGCATCTCAGTAACAATTCAACCAGTTCAATAAAGAACTCTTCTCTCTACTCTCATAACCTCTCTATCTGGTTGAGCCATTTAGCTCCCAGGTAATGTCTACCCATAACCAAGTCTCCTACTGACCACTAGTCCTACAATCAGTGAGTTGCCCACTAATTATTCTTTGCATTTCCACCTTGCCTAGGTGCTATCAGAAAGACTATTGCCTTATGGTATGGGTGATAGTCAATTGCAGTTAAACTAGCTGTTGATATGTCTGTGGGAACCTTTCATGGGTGTATCACCAAAGCCAAAGATGGCTATAGTGGTATATGACAGATAGTTCAAGATAATATCAATCACTTTCAACATAATACAAGGCATCCAATAGCCTTTGGATTGATTTAATTCTGGAAAGTAAAAGAGATTGATGGCTTTGTCTCACTTTTAACAGGGATATGAAAAAATAGTTATTACCTCAAACTGCATGGGTGAAGCTTAGCATGATATACTCTAGGCAAATAAATACAAGGCTCATGAGAATGTCTAGAGTGGATGGAGACAGATATTCTAGAAAGACAAGATACCAGCTGACATCCAGTGAATTGAATGTTAGTTTTGTCCATACAGACCCATATCTGCTTCTATCAGATGAACTATAAATATGCTTGTTGTTTCATTCACAATGTTATAATATAAGCCAATAACTTTGAATGGCTAGAAACACTGAAACAATTAAGAAGGGAGCTAAAAGGTCTTTGTGAATAAGAGACTGGTATTGTTAATAGAATAGTCATTCTGAAATGATGAGAGTCAATATGCAAAGGGGAAGTCATCAAGGGATGGCACCAGGATAACAATAGAAACCACAAAAAGTTACAAGCCCACTCTAGGTCAGATAACAATGAAATTCAGCTTGGGGAATAATCCCTACAGATAGTGCTACTTATGAATCACTAGCTATGGTGCACAGACCATGCTGACTAAGCACTATATATGGTAAGCCCACAACCCTGGTTCAAGGGTTGGCTATACAAGGGAATGCCCAAGTCCTAGGATTAAGAGGATCTAGTAAGCTGACTAACAGGAATGGCCATAAGGCAGAATAGAAGAATGTCTCAAGGTGAATATGTATACCATGGTAATATTACATATGATCTGGATCAAGGGTACCACAGATCAGAGGTAAATAGGATAACATCTAATTGAATACTGGGAAATGGAAATGGGAAGTAGAGCTATAGACTTGGATTGCTAGACTAGCAAGAGGTGTCTCCTAGAAAACTGTAACACACAGAGCCTAGTAGATAGTACAATTGCCTAGGTTTGTGCCCAGGTTAAAGAAAGAAAACAAATATTACCATAATCCTAAAAAATGTAAATCTAAACTATCCAGATAATCATAGTGATAATAAGGATATTAGATGGTCTGGAATTACATGCCATATGAGCCCCCAAAACATAAAAGGGTCACTGACAGACCATACACCTAATGCAATCACAGCAGAAATTAGTCATAGTAATATGTTGCTTGCTAGGGCTGTGATGATGTCATGTGTTATGCTTGGCCTGGGTAGTGTTACAGTTTTCTAGAAGACTCCCCTATGCTTGTCTAGCAATAGAGTTCATCTCAAGTCTATGGTCCTTATCTCCACCTACACCCATGGTATTTGACTAGACATTTTGTTTATGTCTTTGTACATTCCCTTGATTTGTGGTACCCTTGACCCAGATCATCTTGTAGTATTATCCCACATATAGTGTGTTTGCCTCAGAGCACTCTTCTATTCTACCTCATGGCTGTTCCTGTTACATTAGCTTACCTTCCCCACAGCCCTGGGTTATGGGGGTATTCTCTTACTAGATCAACCCTTGTTCTAGGGTTGAGGGCTTTCTTTAGGTAGTCACTTAGTCAGCATGGTCTGTGTGCCATAGCTGGTAGTATATAAGTAGCACTACTAGACAATATAGGCCCTAAGTTGAATCTAACCATTACCTGCCTTATAATGTGGGTCAGTAACTTCTTGTGATCTTTATCATCATCCCAATGTTATCCCTTGATGATTCCCTTCAATGCATTGACCTTTGTCATACCAAAAAGAGTTCCTCTGATGACTCCAGTCTATCTTGCCTTAGTTTTGTTATCAGTGTTTCTAGCCATTCAAAGTTGTTGGCTCACATCATAACAGGTAGGGATAAGCATAGCCCTTGAAGGGAATCTGAATCATGGGCCTTTATACTGAAGATATCAATGCCTCCTAAGCTGGAGGACTTGGATTGAGTATCAAGGAGTTGGTGAAGCATAGTTGTCCAAAGAAACTACAGGACAGAGCACTAGAGAAACCAATGGATTGATTGATGTATGGATCAAAGGATACAAGGGAGATCTAGCTTGATGTATAGGGTATGCTACACTTGACTAAATAGGTATTGAGATAGTACATGGATCAAGCTGTGTCTACTTTGAAATGGCTTATCATGAGCCATAATAAGTTATAGCTATCATAATGTGACAACCATCAATCACAGGAAATAGAAGGGATACAAGATGGTCTAAAATGGAAATAGCATCTAAATTATGGGAAACAAAAGCAAGGTTATGGAAAAGCAATCATACAATTAGAAAAGGAAGAATCAAGGAAAGAGAAAAGGGATGAATGGAACAAAAGGGAATAAAACATAATATCATGCATATTTGTTGATAATACAAGTATTCTAGGCAGAATCAGAATCAACCCTTTTTTCTTTCCCACCCTCATAAATCATATCACTGAGGCCAAGATTTAATCAGTGGTGGATGTCAATGCTCATCTTGCTTTCATTCAAGCACTCACCACATCATATAGAGCAAGCAAACTGGGTGTGAAGCAGGGATTCATATGGGTATTGGAAATCAGCTGACTGTTACTGGCAAGATTTTGTGAAGGAGTGGCACAATGCAAAAGAAATGGATGTTTGCCTGCTCAACAAAACAATTCATTTCTCTGAACTGATTAATATGGATATTGGATTTCATAGTATGTATATTTATGACTGTTATCTGTAGGGGGAAGCACTTGTTTGGATAATGGCTACACTCAATTGTCAAAGCAGGGTTATTATTATGGGTCAGCAAGATATTAGTGTGTCCATTATATTCTTGTCTTGCACTTGCCCTGCTAATCTTTTTTGTGAATAAAACTATTTTTATTTGGTATCTCTTGATTTGTCTCATCTAGAAGAAACAAGTCACTCTCTTCAAGACTGATTCTATATCAATGTTACTATTTTATCATGGTAAAGTTTTCACTCTCAGGTCAGGAGATACTCTTGTTAATGCTCTCCCACACCAGCATGGTAGTCTACTCTCATCATCTTTATTTGTTTGGTCCCTCTTTGACTATGAGCAAGTTTTGCCTCCAAGTCTTGTGCTCACTCTGCAGTGTTTTCCAGTCCAAGCTCCATCTCCTAAAGAGGTTCAGTATTATGAAAATCATCATTTCTTCTCTTTAAAAAGTTTAGAAGTCAGCCAACTATTACTAGCAAGCTTTCATAAAGAAGTGGTGTAATGCAAAAGTAATAGATGTCTACCTGCTCAATAAAACAGTTCATTTCTCTAAACTAGTTAGTAAAGATATTGGTTATCATAGAATGTATATTTATGACTATTATCTGCAAAGGGAAAAGCTTTATTAGAAAATGACTATATTCAAATATTGGAGTAGGGTTATTATTATAGGTTTGCTAGGCATCAGTACATGCATTAAATCCTTGTCTTATCATGTCAATCACTATTTATAGGCAAAACAATTTTTATTTGATATCTCTTGATTTGTTTTATCAAAAAGCAATTTATTCTGCTTAAGACTGATTTCACACAAATCCTACTATTTTACTATGATTAAGTTTTTACTTCTGTACTAGGGTATATTCTTATCGACACTCTCCTATACTGGCATGGTTGTCTACTTTTATTATCTTTGGCTATGAGCAAGTTCCACCTGCAAGCCTTATGCCTGCCCTTTGATATTTTTTAGTTTGAGTTCCACCTTCTAAAGAGATTCAATAAAGTGCCAGCAGAAGCATAGAGCAGCTTATTTCACAGGGTTTCTATTGTGGATCCAGAGAGAGCTTGATAAATTATGAGAAATATATAATGGTAAGAAAATTCCTTTAACCCTGACCTTCTCTATCCAGTGCTCCACTTCATCCTTTGACTGTTAATATACTATATTATATATCAACTAGTATAAATAAGGGTAGAGTGGTGAGTTTCTAGGAAAAATACTAACTTTAATGGTCTTTTTGGCTTTCTTTGAGATATATAAGATAGTTCACAAGAGTCAGATTAGGAAACTTTTTGAATTCTTTTGAATGCCCATATTGATCACTTTGGACTTGAGGTCCAGGATCTATTCACAGCAATATTCAACTTCAAGTCTATGGCCATGTATCATGATGTTATTGTCAGCAACTTCTAGAAATCATAGTAAAGTGCTTAAGTACTAGCCCAGGAACAGCACTTTGAAGAGACAAGCATCTCCCATTGCCTCCATTATAAATTATACATACAGTGGCTCAAAAAAGTGTCCCAACATTAGGTTAGTTTGGAAACATTTGATTTTTGTGAGAGTATGAGAGGGAGTTAGGTAAAATGCTTGCAGGATCATTAATAGCCCTTACTCTTACCTTTCTAATGAAAGTTTGGTCATGTGATTTGGTTGCCATGCTATTGAGGTACAGCTGTTTAAAATGACATGTCATTGGGACACTTATTTGGCCTTGAATCTAGTCATCATTATTTCATATGTAATATAACAATTTTATGTCTGTTGATAGTTACCATATTACCAGACTGTGTAATTATCCACATGACATAATCCTAGCCACTATAAATGCCCTATGTTCTACTTCAATCAGCTTTAACATATTATAAAACCTGTTTTTCTTTTATAATGGCTAATATTCTTATTCTGACTAAATCTGGTTCTTTTGCTGAGCAGATTGCATTAAAAACCAGTCTTGGGGTGTTCTTTGTGGCCACAGCCATCAAGCCAACCCTTCTTGAAGAGAAGAATAACATGCTAGGATATTCTTCTGGGCTTTTTCATACTAATAAAAGAAGAATTATCTTTAGTGTTTCTACTAGAGAGGCTGAGGATGCTGTTTAAGCTACCCATCTTATCAACTCTGCTCTTCAATCTTTTATATCTTCCTAAACTTCTCACAATGTTTTCCAGTCTTTACCCTTGAAAGCAATAGTAATAAAGCAAAGTCTCTAGTATCATCTAAGTATAAAAGCAGCAGAAATGGACTGTGGAGGGCTATACTAGAGTTATTTCATTAGATGAAAGCATGTATGTATAGAAAAAGGCAGGAGAACCTTTATAAGACATAAAGATTCAAGATATAGTAAGTTTAAAGATGGTTTTTTGATGGCCTTGAGATGTGTAGAGTGGAATAGAGGTGGGATACTCAAAGATGTATGGAGTAAGATAAATACTGAGTAGTATATGTTTATTTTAAACAACCATCTGCTATCTGGCATGCAAAATTCTGGAATTTCTGAAAGATTTACCATCTTCAAATAGGATAATAACTCTAAATACATACAGTGGCTCAAAAAAGTGTCCCAATGTTGGGTCATTTTGGAAACATTTGATTTTTGTAAGAGTATAAGAAGGAATTATGTAAAATGCTTGCAGGGTCATTGATAGCCCTTATGCTTCCCTGTCCAATGAAGATTTGGTCATGTGATTTGGTTGCCATGCCATTGAGGGACAGCTGTTTTAAAATGATATATCATTGGGACACTTATTTGACCCTAAGTCATATTATGCATTCTAGTACTCTGTATGTCCTCCTCTTGCT
>JBBPJT010000132.1:0-48834 GCA_038088895.1 Xerocomus potaroensis | reverse complement strand
GGTCCATTGGTCCAGGATTTATGGGCGAAGATTTTGGGTTTTGGTCCCCCCTATAGATAAGATTAGATAAGAGTACCTTAGAGCGAAAGTGGCTTCTAGAGGATCAGAAAAGATGATCCAGGGACTTAGGGGTGATCTTTAAGGATTCATAACAGATAGTTCCAGACATCCAAATAAGTAAACATATGGCATCTAGGATAAATAATGTTCCATAGTCAGACTAGAATCACAGTGTTTGATTAGCCCTGTTAATAATCATACAATGATCCACATATACATCGGATGAATGACAATAAGGAACTGTAGCTAACAAGCAATCTTTTAGCAGACCCACATCAACATGACTTATTTATACTTGAATAAGTCCGTACAAAGGGCTAAACCTAAAATTCCAAGTGGTAAATAGTAGAGACTGAAGAATCATGTATATAACAAGGAGTAGCATGCAAATCAAGTACGTATGTGACACTGTTCTCTTCGGATCCCTGCACCAACCGAACATGCCAAGCCTGGAATTCTCAACTATAATGGGATGGAACTATGTAAATATGAACATATAAAAAGCATGTTGGTTGGCATACACCCCCTCACCTTTCCTACCTGCGAAATATCCCCCATCCAACTGTTATCCATGTTCAGACACATATTTGCCCTGTTCACCATCACCACTACTGCTCTTGTGGTAGTCACAACTGCTGCATCATCTCCCCAGGGGTGGATGTGTCCCTCTGGTATAGTCATTTACTGGCACTTGAAACAATGACTGCTGGCACACAAACCATGGCTTCAATGCATGGATGCAATTGGAGAAGGACTTGGTACACATAATTAGCACACAATAGTATGTAATTTAGCATGCTTATAGTCCTAAGTACATGGCAGTTTGTCATTTTATGTCAAGAAATGGACTAAATACAACTGAAGTAAATGCAGTTTTCAAATCTTGCCTCAAAAGCCACTCAGACATGAAGGGAACATAGCTGTGTTCCAGTTTAGAACATAGAGTACATTAATCAACACAAATTGTGTTTGCCAGATCAATGCTGGATGTGAGGCTTTGGATGTGAAGCTTATCATCATGATAAGCCATAAAAAGAAGTCAACAAATTAATATGGTGGCATTGGACAAAAAGTGATGGGTAGCAAAGTCAAATTTGCAAGCAAGCCATGGGCCAAGCAAAATCCAATGCTAAGAAACAGCATATCAAAATGGCCAATAGGGAAGAAGGCCTGAATTATGCCATGAAATTATTTCAAGAGGATATGATACAACCAGAGAAGAGCAGATGAAGCCTGTGGATCCTATGCCAAGAGGCAGAAGAACACATGAAACACCAGAAGAAGAAGGTCATTAAACTCAGCCATATCACATTGAAGAGATGGCTTAATGGTGGAAGAAGTTGCCAGAGAGCGAATGAGGAAAACCATGGGTGGCTCACACCCACAGAAGAACAGACCATGGTTGAGTACTATCTCGAGCTCGCAAGACAAGGCTTTTCTTTATCATATAAAACACTATGTATGTATGCCAACTCTATTTTACAAGCATGACTAGGAAGCAGCCTCCATAGCACAGGCATAGGCAAACAGTGGCCTAACTGATTTTTCACTCAGTATTCTGAGCAGCTAGGAATCTACTGGAGCTCGTCATTAGATAGCAAGTGTGGTCATGCAGTGAATAGAAATACACACCAGGCTTGGTGTGATTTGCTCACGAATGCACTTGAAACAAATCATATTGAAGAAGATTGTCTATAGGGCACAGATGAGACTGGGTTTCAGCCTGGCCGTGGATTGCAACAGTGCATTATTGGGCCTGCAAAGCAAAAAATTCAATATAAACAAGCTGATGAAAGCAAGAAAAATATTACAGTACTTGTTGCCATATGTGCAGATGGCAGTAGTATTGCTCCAACCATAATCTATAAGGGAGAGTCATTCTCAACTAATTGGCATCAAGATAATATATTACAGGCATCGTGAGTAATGAATTTTGGCTGTTTCATGAAATAACTTATACAATTTAAGAGTTGCATACTCAAAAAAAGGATGGACAGACAGTGCTATCAGCCGACTTTGGATAGAAGATTTCGACCAGAAGACTAGTTTGAAGGCAAATGGGTGTTTACATCTTCTTCTTGTCGATGGCCATAACTCCCATTATACCAAGGAGTTCCTAGACTATGCTTGTCAACATAATATCCATGTTTTATGCTATCCTGCACACTCAACATATGTTTACCAAGGTTTGGATGTTGTGGTATTCAGTCCACTTAAGCATGCATGGAGCGATGAGCAGCAACACTATTTTGCCTCTAAGCAATGTCGGATTACCAAACAAAACTTTATTGCAATCTATGGAAAGGCTTATCAAAAGATTCTAATACCAGGACTTATCCACTCAGCTTTCACAAAGACTGGAGTATGGCCATTTAACCCAGATGTGATCTCAAGAGATTTGATGGCCCCAAGCTTGGAGTCCTCATCATTTGGTAGTTTGCCACTTCTGCAACAAATCTCCATATCATCCACTATTACCACTCAGACAGAAACATTTGCATCTATATCAATATTGTTTATAACAGGCAACACACCTCATACTACAAGTCATCAGCTTCCAGAATACACCCCAACAATGATTTCGCCAACATGGACATACATACACCAACTGCTAAATAATCAACCTCAAACTGAGCATGAACTTGCATATCAAAATGCACTACACACCTCAATTACTCATGCAGAAAAATATAAAACTGCACTTATAGATGCACAGTCCAAGGCCATTCTGAATTCAATGTATTGTGAAGGAATGGCAGAGCAACTGGCAGTACAAGATGCAAAGGTCCAACACCAAAAAAAAAGTCAGCTAAATGGAGATGTGCTTCCAAGGGTACTCACTGGTGATGCATTCTTTGCATGTGTAGTTGAGCAGGAACAAGCACTTGAGCAGAAACAGATAGACCAAGAAAATCAGCGAAAGAAAAGGGAGGAGCAAACCAAGCAGGTGGCTGCATAGAAGGAAGGTGATGATGCATGGAAGCAGTGGAACAATGAGCAACAGGAGATCTACCATCAGTCTCTAGAGCTTTGGAAAACTGAACGAAATCTTGCAAACCAAGAAAAGCAGCGTGTCAGATGGGCCAGACCAAAGTGTGGAATATTGGAGAAGGCTGCTCCAAAGCCTGGTGGAAATTTGAAGGGGGAGAGTACTTCAGAAAAGGTGGACAGCAACAATAGGAATGAAGAGGATGAAAGTGGGACTGAGGCAGAGGAGTAGTGTGGCATGGATAGATTGATTGTCAGAGTTTAGATGCCTGTGTGATATACCATTTTTGGCCTGTTTCAAGTGGTGATCCACTTTGATAACACATCAAAAATAAAACAAGTTTTTCTTGAACATTCAACACAGAATACTATTAGAAAGTGGTGCATACATAGTCACAAAGTAGTATTTTACACATCCCACTGTTCTAATCTTTTGTTATTCTATTGTTGTGTCCTACCAAGTTAGGTGTTTCAAGTGCCAGTAAATGACTGTACTGGAGATTTGAGCTGTTGTGATAGTCTGATAGTAAGACGTTTTTGTTTTGTACATTAAAGATCAACTGATCCTCAACATTCCTAACATATAGGGGGGTGCGGGTACTAATTGTAATCCAATTGAACCTATGGGAGCATGTGAAGCAGGCCATCTTCGCAGGTGCTGCCTCGCTAATGTGAGTCAATAGGTGCAAGGAAGATTATTCTGACCTTAGTAAGATCCAACTCTAGCCCATAAGCGGACATAGACCTTGCAAGGTTCCCGCCATTCCTTATAATTGAACCTGACAGAATTTGGTTTTACCCTTTTGACACCTAATTCTTCCAAGTACTTGTTCTGCAGATTTTTGGCACCACTTCTGGTTTTAGTGTTTGATCCAATTCCTGAGTGACATTGTTTCATCTGTCCAACCATGAGGCTCAGAATACCCTTTACTTGCACACTACATTTACTTGCAGTGCCAGTATACTAGCTTGTCACTTAGGATTACTTTCAAGAATGGTTTACTTTCAAGAACCCCAAGAAGGATGGAGTGAAGGGCGACCAAGAAGCTATGTAGGAAGTAGCACGGGGGCTGCCAGTGACTGTGCACTCCTTGCTTGCCATCATCTGACCTTTGGGATTCACATAAGCTTGGAAGACAGCTGGGCAAGGTTTCACCTTCGTTGACACTGTCCCACCGCGTGGATATGGTGCCGCACTGGGACATGGGAATGTCACCCTGCTGTGGTGAGCAAGCAGCTGTTTTGCAGAGAAAACGATACTTCCCCAACAACAAATTAACAAACATGACTTGTAAGTTGGGTGGAAAGGGAGGATGAAAACAGGATACATAAAGCCAATCATCATTATGATGGCAAAAAGCGCCTGAACGAAATGCACCATAACATACCTGAGCTCGCACTGCTCATCTACCATTTTCATTGTTGCATTCAACTCCTGTCCGGTCGCATGAAGGCTGAAAAGATTGCAGCACCTAGTTGCTATAGCTGTCCCACTTCCATCATTGGAGTATGAAGATGTTGGTTGTCTGAATGTTCTCTGACTCGCACTACTGCCAGCGAGTAGTGAATAGCTTCTCTGTCTTCCAGCATGATGAGGATGCTAACTCATCAGGAATTTTACAAAAATCTAATTTCAACTAATTTCAGCTAATTTCAGCTAATGTTGGCTAATTGTAGCTAATTTTGAGTGAAATTAGTCAGAATTAGTCAAAAGTAGCTGAAATTAGTTGAAATTAGCTAAAATAGATTCTTGTAAAATTCCTGATGCTGTCGGCCATATTCCGACCATAGGGCCACAACGAACATTGTTCTTGGCAAAGCAAGGATTCAAAGTGAGGCGGTCGGAGTTGGGCGGCCCAGCAGAGGATTTCTATAACTGGTTCAGGGATCTGCCCCTTTTCTCTCAACCTTTCTCTTCATTCATCTCTCTACACCGCTACTGGCGAACGTCGGCGGATCCAACTTGTCTTCCAGCATGATGGTGAGCACCAGCACACTGGCTACACTTCCTCCACTAGCCACAGCTCATTCGGTGTCCTCTCACGAGCTAGCTCCTGGGAAGGGAGTACCACCAGGTCCCGTTGGGAGAGACATATCTCCCTTTCGCCCCGTTCGTCGTACACGTGACATTGGGCGGCTCATTGCATTCGCATACAAACGGCCTCACAGCAGGCTCACCCAACCACTCAGCCTCGCCGCCTACGCCGCCCTCGCTATCTTCGTGCCCATCCACCTTTTCACACACAGGCTTGCCCCCACCGACGCGTCTGTGTCCGTATTTGCCCTCGGACCTTCCGGACCGGACTATGAGTCCGTCAAGACAGGTTTGCATTGGTTCCCGTGGCGGAGCCGGGTGCCGTATACAGGGCTTGCGGTTGGAGTGTAAGTGCATGCCGTAGAAGGGGTAAATGTTTTGCGTACGACGTAGCCGGGGTACTGTCCAGCTCTCATCACGGACACGCAAGTTCATTATGGGCGCGGTCGCGTTGCCTATGATATCTTGGCTCTGGTCGTTTTATCCGCAGAACCCCTGATGGCTTTTTCGTCTACGGTCGAGCATTATAACGCGTGTTTCACCTAGTTGTGGGTGTAATGAGTGTAAGGCAGCCACACCAGGTAAGTAACGTGGATATTACCCTGAATTATTTATTTCATCACTATCAGAAACTCCTAGATGTGTCAAATAAAACGAGTCTATCCTCCGACGAACTCGCGAAGCTAACATGCCTAGGTTAGCAGCTAAGATGTCATTTGAAAGGTATTTACTAAATATTGAATTATCATGCAATAGGAGTCTATGTTGCCCGCTCGTGAGGATCTACACGGAAGGAAGCAATATATTCGAACATATCGTTCGTCTCTTTGACCAAGTCCTACAGTCCACAGACAGAAGCAGCTACTTGTGTCGCCGTGACTTCGACCCGACCGAGTTCGACGGCTGACCCGCCCGTCAGCCTGTTCATGGCTTCCTCAGACACATTGAACCCTTCGGCTGCGTGGTCCACTGCTAGGACAGCGATCGTCGTGCTACCGTAGGTGACCTCGTAGCACGTGCCACATGCAGGTGAGTCCCACCCGGCCACGGTGTACACCCCTCCGACATCTGGGAAGCTAGGGAGGGATCCGAGGTTGCTGTAGCCTTCTGTTTGGAAACCGTTGACGCCGTCGAAACAGGCCAAGCTTGACAACGGGAGAGACGCATCGTCATACATCGTGTCGTACGAGAGTGTCTCGGTCTGTGCGAACGCCGGAAGAGCGAACGCGATAATGGTGGTGGAAAGAGATGCGAGTTTCATGGTTGAGAGTGAGTGTAGGTTAGAAGGGCGCTGAGTGTTGGGCTTGGATCAGATGATGCAAAATGCTGCGGTATGCCTTCCGTATATATGTTCTGTACTTAGTACTGTTTCGCCGCGGAACGTGCAGGGGCATATGGTACAGGCCGCCCCTTAATGGAGAGCTTGCGCTGGGTAGTCAAAACCCCGCCTGAGCTCTCGAGCCAAGTGGTCAGTTGATTGAGCGATAACGGTGTGGAGAGACCGGATTCGGGAAAGTGTAACCGTAAAGTGAACTGCAATGACAACAACGTGACCTGAGGAAGCACTACCAGATTGCATTTTAGCACAGCGTCAATGATCACGATCATTCCATCGACGGCACTCCCTGGGCGCATAGCTTTTTTGGATACCACTCCGTTCTTGACATGAGCACATGCTCCGGGCACCGGCCCGATGTTGACTCCCGTGCTGATCATTGAACTTTGCCACTTTCGAACTAGTTTGAAGCATGTGGACTGTACTGCGGTTCCAAGGATAAGTCCCAATGTTATCGGAGGTACAATCATAATCAAAGTAATTATAATTGTCTCGTTGAATATCTAAAATCTCCATGGTGCTCTAGAGACCAAAACGTTAGATTCAAGACATACGAAGAGTGGTCTCTGCAAGGATTCCTAAGAAAACGAAAACAAAACAAAATCACAACAAAAAGTGGGCTTCAGAGACTGAAAAGAATGAACATCTGACATAGGGCCGGAAGCCAAACTACCAGGTCCAGAATACGGAGCCAGGCTACGTGAGAGAAGTGGGGCCGAATCAAACGAGTGATACAGGCACAAACCGAGAAGGCCTCTCGAAGATAGGAGTCACTTTCATCACGACGAACAACATACCTTAGTTGGTGCACACCACAAATCACTGCAGGTCTGCAACGGTCTGATTGCCCTCCCCTACGGGGCCGAATAGACTGCCATCACCTGGGGCAACTTCCTTGAGCACATTGACGGTGTGTTATGCACTCACGGAATCTAAGCCGCTCGTGGGTCCATCACACACCAAGGTATCTGGACATCCGACGAGTTCAAGACAAATACTTACCCACGGGCTTCACTCCCATTAATCCCACGACCGGTTCCGTCTGTCGTGCCAATCCTGATCTCTGCCACATCATCTAAACCAAGCCTCGAAAGTACAGTTGATACCAGGCCGGCTTTTCTCTCTGAATACAAAGACTCGAGCAACTGTGGAGATGCGGTAAATGTGAGAGTTTTTTGTACCGTCAGGATAGCAGGCAGAATGTCTATTTGAGGTAGGAAGTCGATTCGGGGCCGTCGCCCATTCACTAATGAAGGAAACGCGATCGAACCAATGAAGCGACCTGGTCTTGTCTTTTGCGCGATCAATTCGACTAACGTCGTTTTCTCTGCACCACTAGGACTACCATTGGCTGTCCTGCAGAAACATCTTTATCGATAAATCATTTTGTCAGTCCCACACGATCTGACTGAATATGACACACTGGTCCACGGAGTGCTAACTTGGCCGCTGTGACCACCATCAAATGGTTGCTTACGAGTAGCTTTCTGGGGGGTCCGTCTTTGTTGAGACTCATACTTCGTTTGTGTTATCGCAAATGTCCGTGAGAAGACCGGAGAGCGAGTTGATAGTGCCTGTCAAATCGTATGCGGAGAGCCCGCCGTGGAGCAAGCCCGAGTAACCGACGAACTCGTGGATGTTTACCTGCAGGAAGACGCGACACAGGAAAATTGTTCGACGCCACCGTAGAATAGTTGCGAGTATATTGCTGAAAAAAAAGTCGGGGGAACATAGAATGCCAGAAACGTTCTGGAAAAGTGAAGGGAGGCGTCGAGCGTTCGCTGAATGGTGAGTGTGGAGTGGGTAAATCGTTTGTAGTGTTAGGTTCTTAAAGGATCAAGCAAGGCGTCGGAGAGCAAACCGAATAAACCAATGTTGACTTCACAGCCAATTTTACCAACCGCGTATATCCAAAGGAGGTGCTGCACACCACAGCGTCTTTCACACCAGACACTTGAGGCAGTGTCCAACGCCTATTCTATTTCTCAGTTCAGACTACGGTGACCACTGCACAAATGGTCAGCACCCCGACGTGGACAAGAAGGTGAAATAGTCGCCAGGGGAGTGGCGATCCCCACCTTACTAACTAATTTATGAGGCCATGCCAACTCGTACTAAAATCCTTAAATTACATGATCAGGTAAATCAATTACTAGGTCAAACGGATGGAGCAGAGCAGAGTTTATCCATCTACCCGCTCAAGGATTGGCTGGTTCGCTTCGGAGTGACTTGCCTGTCCAATAACGCCAAGGCAAATATCAAGCATTCCTGCTGCCCTCAAACTACCGGTGTGAATATCCTCGATCTCCTGCAGACGTGAATGGAGCAATTCGGAGTTTGCCTCAAGCCAGAGGCACTCGAGGACGCTCATCCCAGAGACCAAGGAAAAGTTCGTCCTAGAGGTTCCTTTGCCAACGATGACGGCGACCAGGATGAGGGATATAAAGGACGCTATGGACGCCAAAATGACCTTTCATCGCCACGACATTAGTTCGACATGAAATTACAGAGTGAGATGAAGTAACGCACGGCTACTGGGTTGAGCTGAGACGCAGGCCCAAACGTCCATGATGTATGTGAGCCCACGAAATTGACAAAGGATAATAGCTAGGGTCGACGCACATGTAGGCGATATTGCACAATCGGGTTCTGCGCCTGACTTTCGCCCGTACCGCGCTGAAACCCACCCACGCTCTCCCCAAGTTGCCCAGCTGACGCACGAGGCGAATATGAGCATCGTATAAGTCCAGTGGAAGCCACGACATACCGAGCCATAGAAATCTCGCTGCTGTCTGTGCGATTGCATTCTCTAGTTGCCATGGGCTGAGCGTCACAGAGGGATTTGCGCTTGACTGCGTTGCAGATGACGCATTTGCCGCTGATAAATTCAGCCCTAACAAGGACATCATGTAGCTGTGCAACATGTCCCATTTGTCCATGATCTTCTGGGACGAATTGTGCGGGGCACTTACCTGTCCACGTCTGTCAAAATGGCAGAGAAGCTCCCTTGACGAAACACGAAAGATTGACTGGTACTAGCATGCAGGAATGCTGTCGCTATCTGTACAATGCATGATGCAATATATCTATGAATGGGTTTCCCAGTATAATGTGTGTGAAGTCCACCTCAACGCTAAAATTTGTTGCATCGCTAGGCGACCACGCTGACCACGATGCCTCGATGGCTTGGGTATCTTCGTCAGGCATCGCCTGAAGTGAGCCATTTTGTAAATTCAGTACACCCTGAGTTGTTTGCGAGCCAATTGAACATGCAGCAAGATATGCCAATGTAATTGAAGTTTGAGCACTTTCACCTTTAAAGCAACATTACTGGCGTGGCATTTGTCACCGAAACACTATTAACCATACCTGGGGGTGTATAAGTCCAATTGAACTCGAGAACGGCCGATTCACGAAGGGACTCATCCGTATCGATGGCGGTTGTGATCATATAGAACAATGTCTGAGGGCAATCTTCGCACTTGAAATATGTCAGATTGACTGCATACTAGAACTAGATTAAGCATACCCTTGAACCTGGCACGACCGACTGAACGACGTCTTTCCCTATGACAATGTTGGTAGGAGGGTAGGAGGATTGAACCTTGGCTCACATAACGTCTCGGCTACGACAGTGCCGTTGTTTCTCCCGTCTAGAAAGTTGATACTGTACACATCCGTTACATTTGAACTGAACAACGTTCCGTTGGCATATAGAATAGACGCATTCATCATAATCGGGGTGAGGTTCGAGACTAGACCACATTGAGAGGTGAGTGTCGTCACATTGACAAGTGCTGTCGTGTATGTAACGTTGTTCGGATCGTGGGGTACATCATATAGGGTAGTATTCGATAGCCCGTGAGTGTTCATGTTTGTGTCTTGGCCAAGGGAACGCGCAATGAGAAAAATCTCGGCCCATCCCAACTCACTTATGTTGAAAGTGCCATCAGGCATGGCCAAATCCGTCTGGATAATGCCAATCGTTGTGCCCCCAAACGCTTGCCACCGCATGATGGATGACGAGGTGATGTGCAGGACCAACATCATCAAAAGATAGATTACCACATAGATAATCTCTCGAGTCGACGATGATAGTCTTCGCTGTTGCCAGAGAATGAGGATAGCTGCGCCGATGCCCTTCCATGCTCCAGATACATCATGAGAAGTGGTGAGTTTTCGCCGCTCACAAACGATCTTGAACATCGCGAGCTGCTGCATGAAAAATATCAAAAGTGCAGAGTAGAGCTAGAGCATGAAAGGGAGCCATATATTCAAGCACCTACATTAATGGTTATTGAGATGACATACCGTATAAAATGCCTGGAGGAAAGCACTCAGACCGACTGTTGTCACATTGCTCTCATATCGAATAATGACAGAGTGTTCCGGGTGTCGAATAAGGAGGGCGAGAAGAGTGACATGTAACACGATAAGCACAGCGTGAAACACGTAACACCAAGAATGGTTGCGAGAAGCCTTCAGGGACCCATGTTTAGGTGGGTTCTCCATCGAATGGAGCAATTTGGCCTCTGTTACCCCTCTATGAGGTGACGTTGGATTCATCTCAGCGAGAGCACGCACCGGATCCTGCAGAACTCAGGGATTGAAAACTGCTGTCACGACTTGCCTCGTCATACGAGGGTACAGCTGCATAACGGTCGCTACTTTCCGTGTGACCAAGTATCAACTGCGTCCAGAAAATGGTTTCAAACATCGATGAAGCACGTAGACTGTCCGGTGATGGTGTCTTCACACCACTTAAATGACCTCTAAGTACCCGTGAGCGTGATCCATACCACATTATCTCTAGCACACCAGCGTCCGATACCGTGGTTGATGGACACCTCCAAAGGATGTGGATAACCAGGGCGAAGAGAATGACCGATGTGCAGAGAGCAACGATGACCTGCATCTTGAAATTTAGGCTCATAGCCACAAAAATGCAACTCACGGGCAGAATATTGATCTGTGATCAAGAAAATGCGGTCGAGTCAATATGATAGTATCAAGGCCAGTCGAGTACAACATACGTTTAGCCGCCATTGTGGCTCAAAGTATGAAATCTCACTTTCATCCATTTCTCGGGTAAATCCCCCTCCACCCGAGCTCATTTCACCAGCTGCATCATTTTCATGAGATATGCTACATCTTCGTATTTTCCAAACAGTTACCTAACCAAATGAACTGAGCAGCAATTTGGGAAACAGCACTTTCCAATTGACTCTGGGTCAATAATGATGGAGCACTAGTGTACGGTTCGACTGACGCCCCGGAACACGGGGACAGGTCCATCCCTAGAACAGATCTCATGTATCTAATAGAGCTGTTGGCTGGAATATGGTGGTTATCAGATGAAAACATACACATTAATCCCTGTGACATTTCTCCACAAAGATGGATCCTCCATGATTGGCTGGCAAAAAGGAGTTGCATAATTTGAATTAGCAGATGCCATTGCACTAGAGATCTAGGCAAATTTAATGAGCTTGATGTTATCACTTATGCTCATGTTAAAACCTACTGCAGAAGTAAGGTTTTGATTACCACCAGGAGAAAAAGCTTTCCATGCTGTGCTTGTTGGTTGCACTTCAGAGCCGAGAGGAGTTTGAGAGGGACCAAGGGTAACAGAATTGGCTGTGGTGTTCAGAGAGCATGCTACAAAATACACCGGGGTTGAGAACTCGGTACTATTTTCGGCTGGAAGACACAGTTTGGTCATCATTGGCATATTTGTGGATCAAATATTGCAAATACTTGCCAGGGGGATCCAAATAATATGACCCATTAACATTGACATAATTTGTGCCTCCAACGGAATTGTCAACTTCCATCTCCGTAGAGAGAGCATAAAGAATAAATTCTGAGCAGGTTGGTTGGGAACACTAAGATTGGTGGTTAACCACAGCGCAATGAATAGGAAACCAGCTCATTACCAACAAGTCAGGAGAGGACCAGATTTCATCAAGCACTATTCCCCGCAATTCAGTATTCCCTAAAATCTCATTTCTGCAAGGAACTCCCTTACGTGGTGGATAGAAAATTGTGATGTCAAAGGGGTCCAATTCTGACATCTTTACATTGACGATACTCCCAGGGATGCCGATCGAAAGATTTGTGAGTAAACCACAGTGTGCATTCAGAGTAGTTGCATTGACCATAGCATTAACAAAGCTTTGCATTGGAACATTGTACAGAGTATTGTCTGCCAATCCGTAGGTTCTATTACCATATAAATTTTGCATGGATGGGACAAGCGCGGTTACTGCTGTCCAATCCAGTGATCCTAGATCAACGGATGCGCTGGGCCAGATTGCTACTGCTGGGGCTACTGAAGTCGTAGTGTTATTAATCAGTCGAGGCTGTATCAGAGCCGAAGAGGTCACATGAAGCACAGAGATGCAGGCAAAGTATGCTGTCACAACTATGATCGACATGGCTGATGAGGAAACCTTGGTCTGCTGCCAAAGAGTATTCAGTGCAGCACCAAGGCCGGCCCATGCACCACATATGTCATGAATCTGCGTCAATTTCTTCGGACTAGAAAAGGTAGCTGATAGCATCAATTTTTGTGTGACGAAGACCAATAGGGCGGTATAAAGCTAGTAACAGTAGCGTCATTAATACACCATCAGAAGCTTTATAGACATACGGTGTAAAATGCTTGAAGTCCGCCACTCAATCCGGTCGTGAAGGTGTCAATGTTATATGGGATGACGACCTGATGTTCTGCGTGATAAAATGCAGCGACCCCGAGAAGGATGGAGTGAATGGCGACCAAGAATGCATGTAGGAAGTAGCACAGGAGTCGCCAGTGACCGCGCACTCCTTGTTTGCTATCATCTGATCATTGGGATCCACATAAGCTGAGAAAACGGCTGGTCAAGGTTTCACCTTTGTCAACTTGGTCCTGTCGTGTGGATACGGTGCACAACTGGGACATGGGGATATGATCTTGCTGTGGTGAATGAGAAGGTGCTCTGCGGATAAAACGATACTTCTCCAACAACAAACTAGCAAACATGCCATGAGCAGGGTGAAAAGGCAGGATGGGAAAAGACTTATTTTTTTTGCGGAAACGTAAAATTGATTACAGTAGATATGCCCATATTGCATAGAGTCGGGGCCCGGCAGTTAATCGATTAATCTCCCGTTATTTGCGGATATATGCATTAGCACAGTGTGTGAAAATATGACATCACATTCACCGCGCGACCGGATGCCACTGCCCCCGTATGCACTATCCCGGGCCAGTGAGTATCCAAAGTGGTCTGCCTTGCGGTTACTACTGCAAGCGCCCACGGAACTAACCCAATTGCTTTTGACAACTACACATCCTCAGCCTCACCATACTCCAACGTCGCCTGTTGTGGCCTGGCTTTACTTCACTTCGCTGATGTGTCATCCACCTAGTCCCAATCGATATTTCAACAAAGACCTCGCCCCTTGCCACAGCCAGCCCATAGTTAACCACTTTTATTTTTGCCATTTCTCACTAATGAGGTAGTCAAATCCCGAGCTCGGCCCAGGTACAGTGCCAGTCTCCCTCACACGATGAACCCGACAGCGAATTGTTGAACCTGACCAGCGCTTTATGTTTCCGTTTATGGTAATCTTAGATAAGCTTGGAGCGTACATATTAGATACAACTCTCTCGTTTATTTCCTCAATAGCTTGACATCTACTGAGGTTGACATAGGTCTACTTAACCCCTGCACAGCATCCTTTTCAACAACGAATACCTCGACTTCAGTATCGGCGAAGCTGGTTCATGAATCCGCTCCTTTTTTTCAGCCATTCCCTTCATTCATCTCTCTGTGCCGCTGCTCACGAATGTCGGTATGTCTTCCAGTGTGATGGTGGGCACAACTACACCTCTTCTACTGACGACAGCTCATTCGCTGCCCTTTCATGAGGACTACAAGACCCAATTTGGAGCCTTCTTTTCACCCTGTTCGCCACACATGCCACATCGGGCATCACCAAGCGACTCATCACATTGGCATGCAAACGGGCTCACCTACTCAGCCTCGCCTGCCTACACCGCCCTCGCTATCTTCATGCCCACATGTCTTTACACACCGATGTTGAGAATATGGTATTCTATTTCATCTTCAGATTACATAACCATATTCTAGAAGCGATCTATGATTAGTCAATTGGTCTTACACATAGATCAATGCTGACACTATTCATATTATAGGGTCATTACTCATCATAGATAAGCTCTCTTTTTGCTATTGGTTAAGATAAGAGTTTTTTATGCTATTGGCTCTATTCTTACTATGCTTATACATCATAGTTCTAAGACCTTCCATGGTCTTCTTTACCCTTACTATAGTTAGTAGGAGATCACTACAGATACAAACATATCCTGTAGTATATAAGACTGGGGAAAGTTGCTCAGTCTTTAAGATAATTCAACTCTTATCTCTGAACTCTCAGGTTGAGCCAATAGCTCCCAGACTAGCTTCATACTTTGCATCTCTACCTTGACTCAAGCATCTAGTATCAGTGAGTCTCCCACTGATCTCTCGCATCCCTTGCCCTGCTACTGATTGGAACACCATTGGTTCCAATATCGTTGTCATCGTACATGCCAACCGTGTATCCATGGTTTCTTGTTACGCTGGTGGCAGTGTCTGTGTTTAGCGTCATTGTTCTCTTGATTAGTATTTTCCTCTAGTCAACCAAGCGAAGCGACCAACTATGATCCCCAATCCAATCTCAACTCCCCTGAATATTCTACGCCTCTTTCCACGGCAAGAGCATGAAACGATGGGAAATGGTTAATGCCCTACACCAGCTCGACTCACGGATATTGTCTTGACATTCAACTGTCGCCGGCGTATAGTGACATGAGAGAGGTGCGTACGTGTTGGCGACACGGTCGGTTAGCTGCTGTCGACCATCAGAAGTTCTCCACGTTCATGTGTTGTTGCACATTGCTATTCAAAGCTCTCAGTCCGCCGTTGTCTAGTGAGTGGGCGCCAATATCTCAAGTTTGTTACCATGATAATTTACATGACTCCGGATGCAAAGGTTCAAGTTTTGGTTGGTGTCACCAGGCTTGATCACCAATGCGCCATCGGTACAACCTGCATCCTCTCATGACAATTCATTTTTCACCTTGGGAGATGACCGGTTGACCCCCAGTCCGTGATCTTTGCGAAAATTTGTTAAACGTCAACAAGATGACGTTGAATAATGCGACATTTGCCCATTGGAAGCTTCCGTCCCGTGTCTGATCCGCGTGGCAACGACGACATATAATAGACTGTCACTACCAGCTAATCCCTCACATCAAAGACAGACTGAACAGCACTTGAGATGATCTGTGGGACATAACAGGCGACCCAGAGTCGATCACCCTAAGAAGGGCTGAAATTGCTGAAGTCTGCCTCTCAAACGGGTTGGAATAAACTCAATTTCACTATGCCGATTTCACTCAGTCATTAAGGAAATGGCTTACGAGCAACGAAAGTGTCAGTGATACACGATTCCGGCGGCGATGAGCCATAAAGAATAAGAAAAATAACAGATAGATGACATAATCCTGCGATCAAACCACAACAACAATACTGTTGCCGTCATGTCTTCTTTGTCGAATGTAGAACTATGGCTATGGTTTGACGACTCTAGTCACCTAGCTCTTTCAATTCCACTTGCCGATGTCACTAGGTTTACTCTAAAGCCTCTCAAGTGGCTGCGATTTCTTGGGTACATCATCTATGGCGCAGAAGGCTACTTATCTACATCAAACACCGGCCCAGAGATAAGTGATTATGATGCGGAAATATATGCCCCCTCTTACTATTATAAATCACAAGGCAAGTTTGAATATCATGTATCCAAGCTGTCCGCTAAACTCTTTCAGATGAGCCTCGCCTTGCTGATGTCATGGAAATGGGTGAAAGAACGTCGGATGCATCGGATCTAACAGATCGTAGGTGTAAGTTTAGAGAAAGACTAATTGAACGTGATGGAACTTGTGTCATGACTGGTGAGCATGGGCGGAATTGCGATGCATGCCACATTCTCCCTCATTCTAAGGGTGACAATGTATGTTCCTGTTCCCCTACATCACCCACATAGAAACTTTCCGACTCTTTGATTGAGTACATATTGAACCTCTCTCGTCATCGAGGTAGAATGTATGATCAGGTTGAACATTTGGTTGGCATCAATGACATGCAGAATGGGCTACTGCTCTTCGCCCATTTTCACCGCTCATTCGGTGCTAGTGAAGCAGCTTTTATAAAGGTCTGGTTCATTATTATGCTTTGTATTCATATGACTCAAGTACCCAATAGACCCCCAACTTTGCTTTAGCTGTTGATGACATTCCTTATAATTCACCAATTGATGTTCATCCAAGCAGTCGCCTTACCCTGCAGCATTTTCTACTAAACGAACTTGGCCTTATAATTCCCCGGTTTGCACCTCACAATTCTGATGCACGACAACCAGCAAACACAGAAAAGTGGCCACCCTCCATTATTGTCGATTTGTGCTATGCTGCCGCAGCTCTGAATGCGTGGGGCTTGCAAGGTTCTCGCGAACTTGCAGAAAAGGCGAGAGGTTTTTACTACAACAATGAGCCAGATGATGGTGCATCGAGCAACGGTGCACCAGGGCATGGATCGGCTGGTCCAAGCATGCAAGAACCTACTAAAGTATCGGATCGAGCTGCGTGCCATCCTGCATGGACCGCGAAAAAAGAACAGGCAGACAAGCATACAGAGGAACTTGATCATTTTGATATAATCATGGGCTTGTGGATCCGTGCGGCTAGGGAGAGCCAAAAGAAGGCCTGTAACCAAACAGTTCAGGCATGGCTGCATTCAGTGCAGGAGACTGAGGAGTAGTGTTTAATTAACAATAGCTGCGGAGTCTACATTAGTACATGAGTGATTGTCATGAAATTCGCCTGGTGATTCTGGACTCCAATCCCGCCTCTCCCAATCGTCTCGTGCAGCAGGGAGCCACTTTCAAAGTTGGCGCAGTCGTGATTGATGCTCTTGACAGCTTACTTTGTACCAGCATGGGATATATTGACATCTGCGCCGCTCAGAATATTTTGCATCAGAGCGACCTCCGAAAGTGAATCTGAGACACTCTGAACCAACTCCGGGGGCACGTCAAACCAAGTATTGCCATCGTCAAGAAAGCCGGAGCCCGAAGGTGAGTCTCGTTCCTAGCTGGGTGCAGTGAGACGTGCTCGTGGAACAGTCCGTCCGATGGATGAGTGGCCAGGTTCATCAACCTGCGAGATGTCCCGTTTGCCTTTGGCCCTCTACATCTCGCCATTCGATGACTTGTCTATAGGATGGCTCGATCTACATTTGATGATCAGAGATGCTCAAGACTCAGATCTGAGCACATATCTTGGCCCCGAACCCAACCTCATGCCACTACTGAATCTTGATATGGTCCTCTAGGGTGCCAATACCTTGGCGGTTGTGTCGCAGGTTGTTTAGCCATGTGATCGCCGACATAGCTCGTTCGTCTTCCATTGAAGCTGGAACTGCTGCGAAATTTTTCATAACGAGTGCCTACCATGGATGATAGGATCGAAATTATGTACCCCTAGAACATTTGCACTCTTTTGAATCCGCTCCCACCATGTGAATAGTGGAGTTCGCTGTCGAGGTCTGAACAGTTGCCCCTCGGGGAAGGAGTCAGCCCATCGTCACAACTGTGCTACTTATCTTGTGAAAGAAACGTATCAATTTGACTGCTTGGTGGGTCTATTGAACCCTGTCATGTGAAATGTCTCTTGCGCGGCATTCACCCGCACTAATTGTGCGATGACCTGCGCACGAGGCTCAGCACCTGCGAAGATAGCCGAGGGGCGCTTTGGAAACTACGCGTTAGGTTTCAGTGAGTATTTGGTCATACCTGACGCGTGCGTGCGCTGAAACAACAAAAGGGAATCTCCGCTATCCGGAGTTTCACGGTGTGGTCATAACCACATTATTGAACAATTATGCCATCGATCATCAGATGTTCGCGTCAGGCTTATATCTCACCGTCCTTCTCGTTGTCATCGTAGGTGCCAACTGCGTATCCATGTTTCTTGTCACGCTGGCGGCAAGTGTCTGTGTTTGTGTAAGCGTCATTATTCACTTGATTGGTATTTTCTTCTAGTCAACCAACTCTCCTGAAGATTTTATACTCTTTCCGTGGCAAGAGCATGAAGCGATGGAAAACGGTGAATGCCCTACACCAGCTCGACCCACGGGTATTGTCTTGACATTCAACTGTCGCCGGCGTATAGTGACATAAGAGAGGTACGTAGCGCCCTTGACTCACCCGAAGTAGCGTATAGAATCTCTTGATTGAGGCCACACATTCCGTCGCGATGACAACATTGGAACGGTGACATGTTGACGGCGTGAATGCGCCATCGTGGCTTTGACCGGGTCGTTTTCTGACGGTTGTTGTTGTGATACAGGACCTGAGACGTATACGTCTTCTGTGCTGTCAACTATCTGACCGCCTACTCATCCAAGAGCATGTCGTCTAAGTGGAACGCTACGAGGAATGCTCGGAAGCAAAACTATAGCTTTTCACGGAAGCTGTCGCATATTGTTTGGTCAGGGCCCCAAATAAAATCTGGCTAGAAGAAGTGCAATCCGAAACCCTACACGACTTTCAGCTCATTTGCCTTGTTTGCAAGGCTGGCAGGAGCAACGCATGGCAAGAAGGAAAAGAGCGCAATTGGTAGTCACCACGACGTTTTAACCATTGACGTGGCGAGTTTCAACAGAAGGAAGCCACCGCAGGCCCGGCCTAGGTCGTCAGTACATCCAGGATTTCAGAGACCCGACGACAGGATTCACCTGGCCATGTATTCAATGCGCGGTGACTCAGTTTTTGTGAGTGAATCTTCTACAAAAGTGCTAGTCAGACCTAAACATCTGTCTAGTGTCATTTCTTGTTTTCCTACGTGTCGGTGACACGGTCAGTCAGCTGCTGTCGACCATCAGAATTTCTCCACGCTCATGTGTTGTTGCGCATTCCTACCCAAGTCTCAGTCCGTCGTTGCCTAGTAAGTGGGCGCAAATATCTCTCAAATGAAATTCCGTTACAGTGATAATTTATGTGACTCCCGACACAAGGATTCACGTTTTGGTTGATGTCACCAGGCTTGATCACCGTGGCACCATCGGTACAACTTGCATCCTCTCATGACGATTCATTTTTTACCTCGGGACATGACCTCTAGTCCGTGATCTTTGCGAAATTTTGTTAAGTATCAGTAAGGTACCATGTCGGTATCCTTCGCGGGTAACGATGACAATGGAAGGCGGCCGTCCGCGGTCTCCGCAAAGTTGACTCGCGGATCCTGATGAATGTTTTTAGTAACTTTGCTGTTTAATTCTGTTGATGTCGTGCAACGTCTCGGAGGCATTGGTTGTCATTTTTCAGATGCCTGCGCGTCCTTATTCATCTGCGAGCATATTTACAGCACAGTTTCCTCGTATCTGGACGGTATATGGACTACCGTGCGCGACATCGCTGGCAATGTCAATTTGAAATGAATAGATGGAGGACGTGCAAGGTAGTTGCCGTAAGTGCTCAACTCATATCATATGTCCACCCACAGACACGGGCCTGCTGCGACGCACAAATACCGCGAATACTTGTTACGCTCCACGGAATGTCCCAACCCCACGATGAACATCGCCGAAATTGCGGGCATCTAGATGGATGGCCGAAATGAACAAGTTCACGCCATTCGGATCTGATGGTTGCTGCCGCGATACCTGAGTCTGAGACACGATATGTAAGTGATCCAATTTGTCCGCTGCTAAACCATACAACAGGATGTTCCTTCAGAGTGATGTTGTATTACGTCAACTGCTATTACAGGTAAATCAGTCGGAAGCAAGCCCAAGCTCCGGGACTAATTTGCACATCTCCTAGGGTACGATCTTTCAAACGCGTTGGTACCGGGATTCAGAGAATACGCGTCTGCAAGGCACCTCGCGGGAAGCCTACACAACAACTGCATGCTGAGTTTTGTCGGTTCAACGGTGTCCCGCGAAGAGCTCCGATGAGGCGGGAGGTTCAACCTCACATCAACACGCACACGCGATCCATGCCGAAGCTATATCCACACACTCATTTTTCTCCAATACGTCACACTCACGATGCCTCACTTTACTAATCGCTCTTGTTTTCCTCGGACGGACTCTACAAGGATCCCCAATGTTCACACAAAGGTGCGTACACGAGTGCCTCAGGTTGCCATGACATTACACACCATTTCTTGTGCCCATTCCGACATGTTTGTAGCATGGCATCCACGTTCCCTGCTGCGGCTCCCAACGCCCACGGTCTGTCTTGCGATTGTTTAGTTTGATATCCGACGCGCGCTTTTTGTTGGACTGGTCGGCGGTGCCGGTCCGCGTTGATCTATTGCGACACCAATCGCCCTCACGCATCACATGCAAGATGGGCAACGATGTCTTGTTCGCTTCACAGAAATACGACCGCACGACAGCGCCAACGCGCTCTCTTCCTTCCTAGACTGTCGGGGGAAACTGAGGGGAGCTTTCACACCACTACCGTGGGAGACCAGGGACGTGGGCCATGTGGTGGGCGTGGAGCAACCTAGGTGCGGAGTCGCACGCAAAAGGCCTGATGCTCGCCTGGCGACCCGAGTTCAAACTGTCACTGAGTCATCTTGTGCTACGTGTAGATGCGCAGCTTGAATTGGTACCAACGCACGCAGGACGAACGCGAGACCCGACTTGGTGATTGTACAGAACAAGTGTTATAGAATAGACGTGGATGGCACCCGTGTTGTGACAACCCCGAGGAACCGGAGCCGGTATGAGGAATGAAAATGATGCAATAGCCCGACTGTCATCCGATACACTGCTTGCTGCAAAACATGCTCTGAGAAGGAACACGACCTTTCGGACGAGGCGGATCGCACAAGAGATGACAAACATCGACAGATTTTTCTCTTCCCTGCCCTTTTTTTTTTGCAGGCTGACAACCGGACGGCGTTAAGACGTCCAGAGTATTACATGATGGGTGTTCTGCGGTACCTAGGCAATCATCACAGGTACGCGCGCGTCGATCGTAGGGCCGTCCTAGATGAAGTAACCGGCAGCGGACGTCGCCCATTCTCACTCGGACGCATGTTCCGATGCTGTCGGACAATCCTCCCACCGATGCTGTTCAAACATCCACGAGGCGTCGCATTGGCATTGTCTGACCGGGATCAACACGGCCGTGACCTCATCCTTTGATCGAATGCCAGAGCCCGGAAACTCCTTCTAGATATCCCTTTCTATGAACAAAGACGAGACACATACGAGACGGAACCACAAACCCAAAACGCGAAACACGTCTATGACCACACTTGACACAATAAAAAACCAATAAAAAAAATGGAGTGCAAGCGTGTGGCGTTCTTGCACCTCCTACGGAGGGTATCAATCCATGATCCACCATCGTACCGCCTGGCATCCGCCAATCTCTGGATGCAGCAACACAGTAGAAAGCCAGTATTGCAGCTGTCGTCGTCTGTGGTCGAGAAACGCGGGGCGGTAGCGTGCGAAGGGTGACTTTGGAGGGAGCGTGGGGACAAAGTGCTGCAGGTGCGACTATAGCAGCGTCTAGACTGCGAAAGCAGAGCGGAATGATGGGGCGACGTACGGGCAGACTCGTACGGAGCGCTTGGTAGAGGCTGACAAAGGCGCTGTATCGTTTATGGGCGTGTATGGTCGTGCTCTGAATCGTATGAAATGAGATGGATGTATGAAAGAGTGTAGTATCGACTAACCTCTTTGGTGCGTATGACACAGTCGTACACTGGGGCGTGACGTAGCTTTCAGTTCAGGCGGAGAACTGGATATATGAAGAGACGCACCGACATATGCGCCGCCTAGAGTGTCACCGACGCTGGTCCAGCCACTGATCTGGACGTCTCTCGCAAACGCACGGCTCTCGCCAGAATTGTCTCCGAGCCATATGTCATGCGAAAATACGGAAGGAGGACGTTGCGAGAGGTGAAAGGAGGCAAGAGACAGATTGCCGTCTGGTTCCTTTCGTCCAGGGTCCAGTCAGACTTCCCTGAGGAACAAAGGAAATACGCACGTCACAGAGTTCGTCATAAAACCGGGATTCCTCCTCAACATCGATCTTGTCCGGGATGATGACGAGTAAACCAGTCGTATTTTGGAACGGGTGTGCAATCGAAGACGAGGACATGGCAACGTCCAGAAAAACTGACTGGAGATGGGCAATGCAGTCATATCACGTGAGTACATATGTATGGCTGATGGCTATGCTCTCTATAATGTTCCCCGATATCAAGAGAGAGAAAAAAGGTATCGAAAACGTGTCTAATTCTTCGTAGCATTGCTCTCAACAATCGCCTTGATCATCGCACCACCGATCTTGTTCGCCTCCTCGAATCGTGTTTCAAAAAATGACGCCGTCTCCGTAAACCGGTCTTTGTATAAATCAAAATTGCCGAACGCGACGCACTGACTCCATCCTCGAGCTGCGACCACAAATTCCAGATCATCTGACCTGTGCGTGATATCGTGCACCGCGGCATGAATCGCCGCCTCCAGACGCGACACCGAACGGAAGAGATACTCGGCCACGCCGATCCACATGCGGAATACCGGCGTCGCGGCGAGTGCGAGATGGTCAAATGGTTGGATGGCAAGACGGGCCCAACAGTCGACCATCGCAAGAAGTGCGAGGTGAGAATTGGTTCGGGGTGCGGTTTTCCCGTTCGGGGAAGACTTACCGCCTGGGCTTCCGCCGATGGTGAACTGGTCGAGGACGTCCTCTGTGAGGAATATAGTTGTTGAACCGCCTTCTTCGGTCTCCTTGACGCCAAAGACTTTTTCGCGGGATGCGAGGACACGTTTCCGGAGGTTGGCATAGTCGCCAGCGATCATGAGTTTGAAGAGGTCGGATGCGCTAGAAGCATAAGTGTCTATCTGTATCTTTGCGGAGGGGTTGAGGAGTGCGAGACCGGCGTATACGTGCCACTTGTTAGCATAAATGCGGAGCATGATGTTGACCTTGACTGTTTCGATGCCGCCGACGTACTGGCCTTGTTCCCAGGGATATGAGCGCTGGGCAGCCCATGCTGTACCCATGCTATTATGAGAATTGTGAACAAGGGTCGGTTTGGAAGGAAGGGAAGAGCGATACGTGAGGAAGGCAGCATGTGTGACTGCTTGAACATTGGCGGTGACGAGGTCGTGTTCTTCGTACGAGAGGTAGACATAGCGGGATTTGAAGCACTTGAATATACTTTCGACAATGTGGACGCTTTCGTCTGGAGCACGATGCTTGATGATGACCTGGAGGAGGGGTGAATGGTGGGAAATGTCGAGGCACGGACGACACGGTAGGCGAGCACGCACAAAGGGTTGGCCCGCGGGGGAAACGTTGGGTCCGTGGAGGGAGTGAATTGACACGATGTAAACATCATCGGGGAGATATTTTTCAAAAGCGGCCTTTTCGGGCGCTTTAACAGAAGTCTGGCCGGATACGATAGCGCCAACTTTTGTCGCTAAGAGGAAAGGGCTGTGAGAAGAGGAGAGAGAGCGAGAAGGAGTGGACGTACAAGGGCCATACTGCTGCACGACGCGGTCGATATACTCGGCCTCGACGGAGTACATGATAAAATCGGATATCCGAGATACGGCGTGGCCATCTCTGTGCACGGTGACGCCGGGAGAGTCTGGGGAGGCGAGATGAGCGTGGTGGATGTAAGAGGGGGTTAAATGTACGACTTTGATAGGCTTGTTTGAGCGCGTCGTACTTTTCAGGGAGATCGCAGATGCAGATTCTGAGACACGGGCAAAGTCGGAAAGGAGGACAGCGATGGGAAGATAATGTACGGACTTTTTCCAGCCTGCCTTTGAGAGATGGTTTGCGTACATGGATCCCATCGCACCCATCCCGATGAGACCAATCGTTGGCTGCTGGTCGAGCGGGTGGTTGGGCGATACGCCGGCTGGGATGGCCATCGCTCTGAAGAGATAGTGGGGATACAACGAGCTCATGTAAACCGAATAACTAGCTGAAATAGACCGAGCTTGCACAGATTAGCGTCGCAAGCCATCATGATGAGACCTGTGCCTTCACAGCCGGTCACTTTGCGCTTGACCACAATCCAAATCCAAAACTATATTTTTTTTTTCATGTGCGTGTCTTTTTCATCGCTCCGTCGTCACCTTCATTATTCATTTCCTGGACAGCTTCAGAGCGTATGCAGAGGTCTGTCTCTTTCATTTTTTCTTTCCTTTCTTTCCCTCACATCGTCCAGCATACCTCCATCTCACACTCGTTATTAATACCCTCCGCTCCTTTCCTCCACGCCAAGCAACCTCCTTAACTCTATATTATCGCCAGCCTTCTTCTATCTATTCCCCCCCCGGCTTTTTTTTGGCGTCCCTTGTGGCCCGTGTTATGTATGTCTCTCGTCTTTCGGCGCTTCTATCCTCATTCACCGTTTCTAGGCCATTGCAGGCAATCCATCACTAGGGTCCTCATTTCCCATCAACGCCTTCCGTACAGTTTGTCACAGCCCTCCTCCTCCTCCGCCCGCTCACCCGCACCTCCCAGGACACCATGTTTGCCGCTCTCCATGATGCCACTCAGCGCCAGCGCAGTGCTTCACACTCTACCGACGATCATTCCATCAGAGAAAGACCCCGCAGATTGTTCCAGCGTCACGCCCATGATCTCTCCATGTCTCTGGACAGCTCTCTCTCCCCTCACGACAATATCCCCACTCCATCAGCGCCCACACATGCCATTCATGTCACAAGCACCCAGTCTACGCCCGTCACCTCCCCCTCCACCGGCTATAGCAGTCTATTCCCCGGTTCCCTCTACTCCGTGACTTCCGAGTCCGCACCCGGCCCAGAGCATCGCTCTGACTTTGGTCTCTTCCCTTGCAGATCCTCTGCCTATTCACCTGTCCTTGGATCAACCTCTTCCCGCTCTTCACAGCCTGTCTCCCCACATTCCAGATTCACCCCCGAGTCAGACGCCGGTCCTACTCCACACATCCCCACCAAAAACAAGTACTGTTACCCATCACAACGGCCTTCCACCGCACCGTCCATCCACCCATTCACGACCCCTGCCAACATCTCAGCCGAACACCACAACCGATCCCATTCACGGTTTGCCGCGAGCATTAAAAGTTTCCTCTCTAGGCCCACATTCGCTTCGCCTTCTCGTTACTCCTTCAATTCATCAATCGCCCCCCCAGAAAGCGAACCCCGTTCGTTTCACCTCCTTACAACCGCCGGCAAATGGCCCATGACCGCTCGGAAATCCCGTCCTCCCAATCTGGGAATCTCGGGTAGTGTCGCCGCCACCGCCATGTCTAGCCCTGTTCACCCTTCCAGTCCACCTATCGATGCCCACCGTCGGTATGCCAGTGAAGCAATCTCCAAGATCTATAATGCTAAAACTGGAAGTCATCTCCCAACCAGTCAAGACAGTCTTGATCTTTCCATTCGGAACGTTTCCTCTGTCGTAACCCCCGAAAGGGAGCCTAGAACACGCAACAACCTACTGAGGCGTCGCCCCAGTGGCTCTGCCAAGCCGTTCAAGAGCCAAGAACGTGGTACGACTAGTACTTCACGTCCGCACGAACGTGACATAGATCAGTTGTGTCCGCTACCTAACGGCATATCCCGCCTTACCGACGTAGCGTTAACTCCTGCGGGTGCCGTTGTCGAGGCCTATAAGCAACAGGAACTTCATCGCGACGACAAGCCCACCCTCCCTAAACTATCCCTCGACGCCCAAATGAACTCCAGGGCGTCCTATTATAGCGCTCATGATCGAGAACCCTCGGTGCACTCACCAACACTCTTTTATGCCTCGGCGTCGGAACGTCGTGCACAGCAACGCAGCTCTGATGATCCCTGGGGCAAGCCCGAAGCGGATCAACTTGCCAGGGGTACATCACGGGCCGTGCTCTCGCACAAGCCATCGATTTCTGACCCGAGCCATCGCAGTCTCACTCGCAAAGTCTCCACCAGGTTGCGAAAGATCAGAGGACCTGTCACACCCGAAGAATCGCCTGTGCGTGATCGGGGACAATCAAAGGGGCGGACTAGCTTGCGGGAGATGTGGGGAAACGACAAGTCAGGTACCCGGCCAACAGGTCGATCCATGGATTTCGTGACGAACACGAACAATGGTGCATGGTCAAGTCCGATCGAGGCTCATGCACGGCCAGGGTCCGAGAAGGGGAGCTCTGAAGGTGGAAAGATCTGGCGATTGATGCGGCGGCTCAGCACCGGAGGGTTACGGGACCGATTCCAGTCAGACAGGGTCGTTCCGCCAGTGCCCGCTATTCCAAAGGAGCTTTTAGACAAGGTGAACCAGAGTGAACGTAGCAACGAGCCGGCATCGACATCGTTCCACCAGCCATCGTCCTCTCCGCACGACGATAATCGTATTGATACGGCACTGCAGAATATCACGAGCGTAGCAATCACCTCTTCCTCATCCAACTCATCCGATGTTGCATCCACGCACTTTTTCCACAAAACCCATTCTGCGCGTTCCTCGATATCCTCTTACGGTGAGACTGCAGGGGCATCTCACTCCAAAGACACCCGGCTCGTTGGACACATCATCGCTCCCCTTGAACAGCTACGTCTAGGTGAAGACCACGCAGATGCTGACAAACCCCGTGCTGTGCCGCGATCTCCCCGTCGGTCGGCATCTGTCCCTGCTGGCATGAGAAAGGCGGACGATACTGAGGGGGAACTTGTGCCGTTACCATCGCCACGTCGTCAGACAAGTCCTGGAGGATCGCCTTCGCCTACACCTTCTGTGCCGCCTGCATCAGGGAGTGTGCGTGTGTCACATCAAAATAGCCTAGTCGTTCGACAGTCACAGATGGCCGATGGGATTGTGTCGTTGTCACCACCGCCGAGACCGACAAGAGGTTCGAGGCGCGGTGGGAGCACAGCAAGTTCCCCGTCGCATTCGATGTTGGTCAAGCATGCGGATAGTAGTGTTGGGATTGGGGTTGGGTGTGCGCGACAGTTGGATCGGACGCTGAGTGCGCAGAGCGATACGACCGCACGACCCGAGTCTCCGCAATCCAGAGCGTCACGAGACGAAGATACATCACACACACGAACACATCTCACGTACCGAGAACTCAATGGGCCCCGTCGACCCCCGTTGAGCGAACGGGAAAAGGTTGACATTTGGAATGACTTGTTGGACCGGAGCGATAGGGCAGGCGGAACGCTGCATATCAATGGTACGGCAGAACTCATGTCGGACAGCATGCGGTTTTCGATGCATTCCGAGATCTAACTATCGACTGCTTATCTGCCTCTGTTTTTTTTTATTCCCGCCATGCACCACGGTTCATCGTCACTCTCAGCGATCTACCCCGACGATCTTTCCATCTTTTTGTACACGTTACCCCATCCCACACGAATGGAATGTGGCATCTATAATAACAACATTGTCCAAATCTCCAGAATCCCTTGTCCCTTTTTTTTTCCATTTTCTGTTGGACACACTCCTTTTGATTGATCGATTCCCATCATATAGTTATAGTATGTTATCTCAGAGTAGTGTCTCTGTCTCTTCCTGGCTTTCTTATTCATTTCCTATTAGGAGCTTGTGCTTGGTACCGTAATTTATGTGTTGGACCTAAAACATATTGTGTGTGTGTGTTTACGCGTTGTCGTGGACGGGCCGAGCAAATCCGTTTGGCGCTTTGTCTACACTTTCTGCGCATCTATTCGCTACTTTTTCTTTTCTCTTGTTTTTTCTTGTCAACGTGATGCCAACCGAGTTGGACGCCTCGACGGTATCGGTGGCGCTAGCTGGTTTGTTCGTCGCTGGCGTTGGTGCGGTGTACGCGTATACCCGACTGGGCGCTTTCGAGCATACGGAGGATACCCGCGGTCATAAACACGACCGTGACGATACCAGCACAAGCAAAGACAAGGCAAGGGGGAAAGCAGAAGACGCGGGTGCGGACGTGGGCGTGAGTGGGAGCCTTGCCGTGCGTAACAAGAACAAGAAGAGACGCAAAGCCGGGGCTGGGGCTGGGGCTGCTAGTGCGGACGATAACGTGGTGCGAGGCAACAAGGGCAAAGAACCGGATGGAGGTCGAGCGCAAGACCGGGTGAGAGATGATGCCGGAGGTCGGTCAGCCATTGTCGTGCCGGGTGATTTCGAGGCAGGCACGGCCGCCCGAGAAGCGTCCTTGGACGGGACGGCCGTTGAGCCTGGGCATGCTACCAAGGCCAGGAAAAAGAAGAAGAAGAAGGGCCAGGGTAAGACGCGCGGTGGGGAAGAAGACAAGGAAGAAGGGGAGGAGGACAGGGATGATGTGAGACACCGGGTCAACGTAGGGGACTCGGGGATCGGAACGGGCAAGGAGGCGCTCGTTGGGCACACTGCGGCCGGAGACAGCACCGACGCAGATACCTCGGTCTCGCTCCCGCTATCCGTATCTGGCTCGATGGCTGCGTCGTCCCGCGAGGTGGGATACGCGGACCTGCCTGCGCACACGAGGCCCGCACCGCCGTCCCAGCCCCAAGAACGCGCGCGCGGCCATGTGCCGTCTGAAGGACGCGAGACAATACGACCCTCGCTGTCGTTTGACACCGACTCTTCGTGGACGCACGTCGATCGCCGACGCCTCGAAATATCTATGTCGACGGATGGATCGACTGGGCGACCGGTGGACGCGATGGAAGTAACGAGTAGCGATATGACATCGACGGAGAGCAATTCCCCGGTGATGGACCGGATGGAAGGTGTCGCAAGCGACATACGCGGGACACGTGCGGACCCTGGAAGGCATACGACACTCGCCGAGAAGTTGGTTCCGAGACCGGAGGCGAGCAGCGTCGACGAGTACGTCCTCTCTTTTTTTCCCTTTCTTTGCTCGCTTGTGACATATTCATATCCGCTTCTTGGTGTATTTGATTTTCATTTCTCGTATTTCCCGGGTGTCTTGAATGGAATGCGGACGCTGATTGCTAATAATATTTTTTTGTCGCCTGTCTGTTATAGCATGTTGGAGCGGCCAAACGTTCCTACCCTGGCACGCGTGATGCGTGTCCGGCCTCCGACGGACGAGACGCCAGTGCCAGGATTCTCATGGGACGACTATGGTGACGTCGTCGGGGAGAGTTGGCTCGTCCACGACGCCGATCAAGAAGACGAAGGAGAGTGGGGCATCGTCAAGAGCCGAAATCGTACCCGTAAGCCCGGATCTTTTGCCTCGGTCCTTCTCTTTTGTGTTCCACCCGCCTGTTAACCGAACCACACCGATGTACGTTTCCAGGGCCCCTGCAGACGCAAACACGGACGACGTCATCCACGCCACCGTCTAGCACAGCACCAGAGACCATGACCAAGAAACAGCGTCAAAATGCACGCAAGAGGGAGCTCGCAAAGGCTGTCAAAACGGAGGCAGAGGAAACACGATTACAAGGACTCGCCAAGCATAAGCGCGAGTTGGAGCGACTCCGGGTTATCGAGCAGTCCCGGCAGGGTAGCAGAAAGCAACCGAGTGGTGGAATGCATGCTACGATGGACGATCGGGGCAGCTTGGTCTGGGAACAATGATGCTTTGTTCTCCTTTTAGACTCGGCGACAGGGCAATTGCGGACGCTCGTATATTATCTACTACACAGCAAGGGGCATGACTAGTGGATGATCGTTGTTGCAAAGAGGATGATCTCTGGATAGTGAGCAGAATGCTACATGTCGTAAATGTGTCCACAGGAAATAGCCGTGCTCATTACAAGTAATGGAGAGGAGCGATGGTTGAGTGGCTATGAAGAACACAAGCTAGGAAAATTCATGTCCGTGGTGCAAAAAAATGAATGAGCAACAAGAGTACAGCTGAAGAACGAAAAAAAAAAAAAAAAACGCGCGTGTGCGTCGTGGTGAAACAAATGGCGAATGGACTTGCCCGTCGGTCTTGATACAGGAATCGTTGGTTCTTTCCCCCTCTGGACAAGATATTTCTTGTTAGCCGTTAACGCTCTCTAGGAGGACCGTGCCTGCTGTCCCTACCACCCTCCCTCATGTCACGGCTTGAACCGACCGGGGGGAGGCCTACACCCGTTTCGCCGTATCGCATCCGTGGGGACGGCCCGGGTAGATGGAATCCCATAGCAGGGCCAGACGTGCCCTCCATCGACACGTCCGCAACCCCTCCCACCACCGATGCATGCGGATGCGCAAGCTCCAGCCCCCCTGGCAGATGACGGTGCGCAGCGACGTTGCCGGGCCTCTCCGCTCGTCTCGACGCGGAGGAAGAGGATGGTGCGGGTGCACTGGGCGCAGACGCCCGCCCGGCGAATGGGGCGTCTGCGCGTGGTAGTTTTTTGGCTGTGGCGTCGTGTCGGGGTTGAACGGCGATGTGATGGAGGAGAGAGCGAGCGGCGATTGGCGTACTGTGGTGGGAGACTTGGTTTCGGACGCGGATGAGCGTCGTGCGTGGCCTGGTCCGCTGGAAGCGCTACCTCCAAAATGTGCTGGGGGTGGTTGAGGGGTTGCGGTTGAGGGGAGCGGCCCGTGTGTAACGGGATGAGGGGAGGAGCCTGATGGGTACTGTGGAGGCTTGGGTGCGGGATCAGCGTACATGGGCAGCGGTGGCACGGCGGGCGAATAAAGCACCGGTCTGGTTGGTGCATGACCACTGGGGTATGATGTGCCTTCAGGTGGTGGAGCCCCTGGCACATCGGGAGGCATTGTATACAAAGGCCCCGCGACTGTGGCAGGTGAGGCGGGGACAAAGCGCGAGACAATCGACTCGAGGCGATCTAACTTTGCTTTCAGTTGATCATAGTCTGCCTTGTGTCGGGATTTCAGTTCCTCGTACTCAGCACGGGTAACATATTTGTCGCTGTGGGATGTGTTGATAACATGAGTGCCATCGTTGCATTGGGTGCCAAACTTAACCTACACGGGCTCCAGGGTACGCCACTGGCATTTTGACTGTTCGCCGCGTCGAGTGCAAGGTCCGCACGGTTGTGCCCTGAAAAAGAGCAGAGCAAAAGACGCGCCTAAGCTCACTCCAGGCCCAATCAAAATGGAAACACCGAACCTATCGCACTTGATTTTACGCCTTTTGCACTCTGTGGACAACACGTTCAGGCCCGAGTGGCGTTCACAACAAAGAGGCGCAGATCGACAATCGGGTCAGGAAGGTTTGAGCGCAAACATATGACGTTTACAAGACGTACCGTTGCAGCTCAGGGCTTGTCGCCGCCGTTTCTTTTTTGCGGGTCCAGGCTGTTCCGCTTCGCCTTCTTGCTCGGAATCACCTTCGCTCCGGTGATGCACAGTACCCCGAGGCGGAATTGTTTGGGTCGTGTGAAAATCTGTCGATCCTGAAGGGCCTGCGTAAGCACTGGTTGGCGCGTAACCATACAGAGGCGAGTCCTGAGGAGGCAGGTGGGAAGGTGTAGAGCCAGAGGGAGGAAGATAGGGATGAAGCTGCCGTATGGGTGGGAGAGAAGGCTGATATGTGGTTACAGACGGCGCGATGGGACGTGCCTGTGGGTCAGGCGCAGAGGGAGACGGCATGGTAGAAGGATGTTTACGCCCAGGAATGGGCAGGTGTCTATCCGGGTCCATAGAGCAGACAATTAGCAAGACAAAGCAGACGGTGGACGGATAAAAGTGGCAAAGTGGAGCACACGAACCCGGGGGCAGTCTGTGATTTAAAAGGGCCCAGTGAGATTGGCGCGAGATGTGGCTACAGCCTCGATATGTAAGCAAGGCAGAGCGGTGGGTCACCCCAGCGTTCATAAAAGCCGGGATGGGAGAAAGACCCGTTCGGGACTTGCAAGAATAAAAGCCGGTCAAATGACAATTTTGATTTGAGGACACATTCAGGTTCGACTCACTCGAATAAACTTTACTTTCGGTTACGGGAAGTTCCAGAGATTGACCTGCGGAGTAAGTTCCTCGGGATGGAAGCTGGCTATTTTTCCCCTGACTTGTGGTTGTCCGATGAGAAGTGTACGGACGATGAGAGGTGTAATCTGAAAGGCACAACGAACTTCAGTTTCGTAAGAAAGATTTGGTTTTTGTATGGACTGATCTTCGGTAAATGAGTCCGTTTATCTCCGGAAATACTGACATCTGTTACAATTTTTTCCCGTTAGCGCGGTGTCGACCAGCGCTGGTTAGTTTCGTTTAGCAGTACGGCGCTGCTGCAGCGCCGCAATCGAGTAATATTATTATTATAATACCGCGCTTGGACTGCTTCTTTTAGTCGTACGTCGTCTGGAACACGCCTGGAGACATTGACAATAATTTTTTCTCCCCTTCCGTCCTCGAACAAAATTTTTGTTGCTGGGGCGATCGATCTTTCATATCCGTACACCCGCGATGACCGGATGGGCGGTGCGGTGCGCGCCCCGGATCATGAAATCCATGCATTCTGCAAGTGACAGTGGTCTACTTCATTCAGACCCACCAACAAGTCCAGATGACAGACATGCAATGTAACTATTTGCCCTCTGCCGCCTTCTTTGCTTCCATGCCTTGCGGTCCACTTCTCTTTCGCCCATTTACTTTACCCATTGAGCATACCCAGCATCATATCAGCAGGTGTGTCCAACATGAGGTGAATGGGATCTCTGATCCCATTCTTCAATATGGAATATCGATGCCAAATGCGATGGCGTCAGTTCCCGCCCATTCAGTCCTCCGTAAGTCTGTATGGTAACCCAGGCACATTTTCAGAGGCGCTGCCCTAATATCCAGCCGCTTGGCCACGCTTTCACTTTGCCCCTTCTGTTGCTACCCGCCCTGATATGGTGTCCATTTATCATCACTAATTTTATTGTTCGACCATGTATTCGCCTTGCTCGGGGGGTTAAGAATCACCCGGCATGCCGACCGCGCTATCTCTCCTCGACCGGCAATCTACCTCGTTCCTCCGGCAACACAACCTTGTTCACAGGTTACGTGCTGACGTTCCCTTGCTGACTCCTCGCTTGTGTCGAAAAAGAAAAACCCTTCGACAACCTCTACGTTATTTGATGTCACAGCATGTCCGATGACGACCTCCTTTCAGATATTATCTGGGAGCGCCGCAAACGCCTATCAGGGTTAGTCCCAGAAGACGTACAAACCGCTAACGCCTGTTTTTCTTGATACCGTAATCTCCGTCTTTGAAGCGCAACATAAAAGATCCCAGGTGATGAATACAGCATCATATCCCCATTTGCATGTGGCCGACCACAGCACATCGTATCGAGCCGTCCACACCGCTCGATTGGCGTTTCTCTCCCCCCCCCCCCCCGACGAGTCCTGCTTCACAATCCCTTGATCACTACCATCTCGGCATCCCGCTTCACTTAAGTTTCCTGGATAAGCTTTTCTGGCTACGTGTCATCCTGGGATCGCGAAGTTTTAATGCCGTGTACGTGTTCTCTCCACGCCTTCTTTGTTGCTTCAATTCATTGACGACCCTGCTACTCTCATGCCTTCCCAAAAGTTCCTCTATCGCCGCTACATACGAAGTAGTACTATGCGTCCGTGATTCCCAAGCACGCCTTTTTGCACGTTCCCACCGCCCCTGAACGGTATTACTCGACGAGAATGTGTATGTTCGTGCTCTTATTGCACGAAGTTTCTATTGTTACAAGCTGTGGTGCATAGCGGACATGCACTTGAGGCGTGCATCATTCAACGTATGCTGTGCGCCCAATTGTATCCTTATCTCCTTTCCGCAGCATGTTTCCGATCGCAACACAATCTCACGAAACGTCTGATATCAGTGGCATGCCCGTGCGGTTTTTCCGACCCGATCGGGCAGCTCGACAACCTTGATCACGATCAACGATGTAATCGATACGTGAGTCGAAGGGTAAAACGGGGCGTAACATCCGACGCGGCTAGCGGTGATGCTTCTCGCCACTTTGGAACAAGCGACCGCTGTTTGTTTAGCAGCTCGGCTAACGCCAACACGGTCCGGTTGAGTACACAAAGTTCAAGACCATCTCGCCTATCACGTCATTCATATGCCCGCAGAGTGGAAACCACCCAGCAGGTCCATTAACTTTGGGTATCAGTCAGCTGGACATATCGCATAAGGAGCAGTGTCATTGTTCAATTTAAGGTGCGCTGTTCGACCGCATAAACTCCGATGAATGTAGAGCGATGAGCCACATGACTGAGTGAACGCCTCGTTGCGTTTTTCCTCAGGATCTCCGAATAAAGTTTTCGTGACGTGCACATGTCAGTCTTGCGCTTATTTTTCGCGGCTTGCGAATGTTTGTCGAGGAAAAAAAAGTATCAAAACAGTCCAGATTAATTTCTCTCTACCGGCTTTCGTGCAAGCCGGCTTGCCTTTCCACGAACCATCTATGTAAGCTATAGTAATTCTCTTCTGATGGACAGCTGAACGATGCCGAACAGGTGGAATGGTGCTGGGCCACAGCATTCCGAGGCGACGGATTGTGTTGCTACCCGGTGGGCCCTCGCTGGATTCCGAACGACGCATTTGGATATGAACGCCAATTCGATACGTCGTAATAAGTCACTCGGTCAATGCCATGCCCCTTGCCCATATCCGCTGCTATACACTTCTCGAGAGTCCTTATCTGATCCACGAGGATCTGACCACCACCTTTTGGACGAAACTCCTCGGGGAATTTTCAAATTCGAGCCTCGCCGCAAAAGAGCAGCGAGGCCAGGGAGATATTGCGATTGTAGCCGCAGCACTGGTTCCCAGCTCGCCTAGAATAGCTTGCTTTGGTGTATGCCTTTCGGCCGTGTAGACCCCATCTGAGCGTATCTGGTGGGTACAAACACTCGGGGAACATCGCCGATTCGCGCTCCGTGCCTGCCCATGACGAAAAAAAACAAGACGAAAGCTTGTGGGCGTAGCTGACAAGGGACTCCCCCTCGCCGCTCCGGCACTGGATGAGACAGCGGACCAATGTGGGTACAAGTTCATTCCGGCCGAACGTCTTTACTTGGACTGATTTCAGGGCCGTTCAGGAAACACCCGTCTCCTGCCAGTGCACGGGATGACTGCGGGAAACAGAGCTCCGTGTGGGGTACAGACGCACAGCATCGGAGGGGCAACATTCGATCTGAAACGTTCATCTGGACCGCGTGCACGTCTACATCACCGCCCAGGCATTTCATTTATGTGTCGGACAAACAAAGAAGGCGAGGTAACCCCCCGGCACCTGCGATGTGAGACGATAAAATTTCCCGCCACATTGCGCTAATTCACCGACATGTCCGGGGATATTCTGTCCCCTTTCTGTCAGCCCATTAACCATGGATAAGAATACGTACGACCGCCCCTGGAGGTTCGAGAATCCTGCCGTGAAGCAGCTACTCTGGCACGGGTTTCCGTCCACTAGACCTCACCATCCGGTACCAATTTAGATCGCGGCGCGGTTGGGCAACGGGCCGTTCCAGTTCTCTCAATATCCATTTTGCAGCTTACCTACCGTCGTCATGCCCGTTGCTGCAGATACATCGAGTCCATAGATAGTGACCCAACGACTGGGGTGATCTGTGGCACCATGATCTAGAGGTACCCTAGTCAGGGTCATCGCGGGTCCTTGATGGGTTAGACAGGTTTGCGCATATGGGTTGATTGCGTAGTCGGTGGGGTTGTGTTTATTTTTCACTTATCGCCAGACTTACACGATAGAACGGAGTTCGTCGTGCCCAACCAGACGAACCCCACCGTCCCCACATCATCATCCGTAGAGACCCTGAGTGAAAGAGGACACCCCACTAATACGTTTTACAATGTCAATCAATGTTATGGGGAAGTCACATTAGTTAGTTTCTCTGGGCCTTGGTAACAGAGCTGATATGCATTGTACCTGGGTTGGGTGGAAACGTTCACCGATGTGCCTGGTTAGTTTCCAAATCAGTTGATTAATTGCATCATGCCTGGGTAAAGTGTCGCAAGCAGGACAACATGTGTGCTATCTCGTCTTCTGTCAAGGAGAAGCCGGGGCTGAGCGCACCCCCCAAATCCCACAGGACATCTGCGGATACACCCGGCGAGTGAAAAAAAAAAAACAGGTAACAGGTACAATTCGGCGGCCGTAGACGGATGTTGTCTCTAGGGAAAATCAAACGAAAGGAGAAGAGAAGAGGAGGTGCCATATACCCTTTTTTTTCATCAACCGCAGTCCATGTGAAAAGATAGAAGGCCAACGACTCGCCCAGTCATATTCACAATGATGAGGGCGTTGACCAAACCAGCCAAAAGAAGACTGAATATCTTTTGTTGGGGCGTCACATCGGTAATAAGACAACGAACTGAGAGCATGGGAATGAATCGCTGTCGGCAGATGTTCTGAGTGGACGATAGCATTTCCTTTGCAAAAGATTCGAGGTTCGCCGAAGAGTGCGTTCAGACTGGATGTGGATCCTTTTGAGAAGACCATCATTTCGCGTATATCTATGAAAACTCGTGGGCTCGTGGGCCCATAGGCACTCTTCACGGTTGGCATCACATTATGAAACGAGACAGGTTCGGGCGTGCCAGTCGGTTGGCAATTTACTTGTGAGCCTTTTCGGGGCAGGTGGTCTGATGTTTCATTCTAAACGCCGCCGTAGCAGTTTTCTGAAGGTTCAGTTTTGAATTAGTTATGAAGCAATTCAACGGAACCCTCCGTTTTGACGGCAAGTGTTGAAATGGAAAACATGTCCCGAAAGCGAATGCCACCCAGAACTGAAGTACTGACTGACCAGTAGCAAAAGATCCGTCTGGACCTCCCGAAAGGGTGGCACCATCCAGAGAGAACAATATCCATGGTATCAACGATTTCTCAGGTGGCACCACGGAGCTACGCACAAAGACACTACCCTGAATGACCCAAAGTATTGGTGCGGGTGGCACTACCAGAACACGCAGTGGCGTCACGTCGGCCCTGGAGTCTTACACAACTGAACGATGTATGGATGATGATCGAGGAGACAGCAGCTCACCTAATTCATTGCTATTCGCCACACTGCATATCAACTATACGGTAATCAGTGTGGGGCGGACTACACGGCATGACGCGTAATCGACCTACGCCCGTCCGTACACTTAGCTATTAAACGGCTGCTTAAACCCGATTCCCAGGGCATGCGATGCGCACAAGATCAACCGAAACCTTCCTGGTACGTCAACGTTTCAACCATGAACGTGTGAGCAAGCCCACTGCAGAGGTAACTCGGGCAAGGTGTGATTCCGTCACAACAGTGTTACTGTCATGTCACCCGTCTTCATATGTTCCTATGCCATCCGACTCACTTGTACATGTTCACCACTGTGCGACTCTTTTGAGGGATAGAAGTTGAAAGAAAAGAAAAACAAGATGATCCAGATATTTGTAACAAGATCTGATTAGCCGCTCAGTCGATGGAAAGGTAAAGACAAACGGCATGCCCAGTTCCTGCAGTCTCTCTACTCGATAGTTAGCCATGGCCGACAGGACTACCGTCGAGGCTGTGTATGCCACCGCCGGTTGCAGATCGAGGTTGACTGTAGGGAAAATTGTGCACTATTTGTTTCACGATTTTATACCCAGTTCCGGCCTTGGTCCGTGCGTGTGAACTTGGGTTCTTTTTCAATGGTCATTGTGCGTTTGTCTTTTTCGTCGAAAGTTACACCTGGTCGGTTGATATTTGGGATTCTCTGTGGACAGCTCTACACGAGATTCTTGAACCTTAAGTATTCAGGGAGAAGGATGTCTTTCACCCAAGACCGCCCCGACATCTTGATAGGTCGTGGTGGCCCGTTTGAAAGAGATATACTAGTTAAGTTTTTATAGCGTTTTTATAGTTGGGAAGATACATGTAGCAAAGGTTTATAGCGATACATTCATGGTGCGAGATCAATCGACGTTGAGCCTCGCTTGTAACTCGGGACCACGACTTATACTGCAATCAGTGCTCGCTGATGAAGACAGCGGCCATTCCCATGCCAGAACCTATGCACATGCTCGTCACAAATATCCTCTCATTCCTCTGCCTAGCAATGTTCAAGCCGGTAGCAACTTGCCGGGCTCCGGCTATATTGACGGGAAAACGGATGAGAACGTTGGTTATGAGGAACGTAAAGCAATCAACGTACTGCAACCAAGGGGATGGCCAATGGCGATGGCACCACCATTCACGTTCACTTTGCTGAACGGGATCCCGATCTTATTGATACAGTAAACAGCCTGCGACGCAAACGCTTCATTAATCTCGTAGAAATCCACGTCATCCTTGGAGAGGCCGGTCTTTTCCAAGACCTTGGGAATGGCGTACGCGGGGCCCACACCCATGATCCGAGGCGGAACGCCGACCACCGCAGTAGCAACATACTTCCCAATGATCGGAAGGCCAAGTCGTTTAGCAACCGAGCGGCGGGCGAGCACAACCGCAGCAGCGCCATCGGAGATCTGTGAAGCGTTGCCTAAAGGGTATGGCGGAATTAAGTCATGACCACAGAAACCACCCGCTGTTGGCTTACCAGCGTGGGTCGAACCATCCTGCTTAAAGGAAGGTTTGAGTTTCGAAAGGCTCTCGGCTGTGACGCCACTACGAATCCCGTCGTCTGCGTCCACGACGACCTCGATGGACTTTTCAGTCTTCGGGTCGGTCACTTGCACCCTCAGAGGCACAATCTCCTCCTTGAACTTGCCTGCTTTTTGGGCTGCTGCTGCCTTCTGGAATGAATCTGCGGCGAATTTGTCTTGAATCTCGCGAGAAATACCAAAATCAGCGGCGACATTCTCAGAAGTGATGCCCATTGGGATGAGACAATCTTCTGATTCCTGATTAGCGAGAACAGAAGGCGACCAACCGTCGGGAAGTGATCCACCGCCCCATCCGAACGTCATGGACTCAACACCGGCCCCTAGGGGTTGAATCAACATAAGTAGATAATGTGGGAATGAGGCTTACCAATCCCAACATCAATCTGACCTGCTAGGATTTCGTTGGCGATCTGGTTCACAGCGGAGAGACCAGACGAGCATTGACGGTTGACGGTGTTGATTGGTGTGGAATTAGGGATGCCAGAGTGGAGGGCAGCCATGCGAGCTGCATTGGCACCTCCTCCGGGAGGAAGGACGTTACCCACAGCAATGTCCTCGATGATGGCTGGGTTTACACGTGCCCTGGTGTAAGCTGCGCGTAATACACCAGACAAGAGTTCCTCTGGCCGCGTGTCCTTGAAGCCACCCTTCCTGCTCTACGGGAAAAAAGTGAATAAGACGAGTAGCTGATGTGACGAGTGATGTGATGCACCTTGGTCATTGCACTCCGAACTGCGGCAAGAATTACAACATCATTGTCGTGTTTCGCAAGAACTTTTGTCTTTGCGCTAGCCATGTCAATTTAATTACGGGTTGCTGTGGAGGGTCGAAGATGAAGTTTGAGTGGAGCTAGCAGGGAGTTGGCCGGCTGGCTGACCGTTTATGTTTATGGTGTGTGAAACTTTCATGTGTTTTCCATGCGGCTCATATGTTTGTTGCTCTTGACATTGGTAACAAACATAACACGGGATGGTCTTCTCTTCTTTATGCTAGCTTTGCACCTGCTCGCTAATCCGGTTCATCTCTGGCCCACCCAACCGCATATCCTCCTGTTCATCGATGAAATCCAACTGAAAAATGAACAGTGTAGTAATCTTTGATGTCATCCCCGAGGATAATGTACTCGCTGAGTGATCATTACTTAGTGCTGACGTATTTTTGCTTGAAGGAGCACACGACCCCCTTCCCGTGCTGTAGAACCAAACTCCATTAAGAATCTCGTCACCAGTTTTATGCTCAATGCTAGGGCTTATATATGACGCCCGCACAGAGCATTCATTAATGTGCTGCGGCAGCCACCAGTCCAATGCATTCCATTGTCTCTTCTAGAATGTGGCATGTTCGTCGTCATTCTAAACACACTCGGTTTGAGCGAGGAAATTCCACTAGAAATCCCAACTTGCTGTGAGGTGCCTGCGGTTACGACGGACATGGTGCGGAAATTCACAAACGCATACATCCCTGTGCATATCAGGCACTGAATCTCATTTGACATCAGTCTTGGCGGGTTATGGAGACGAAGCAATGGAACAAGCCGGTTTTATCGTCAAGGGTGGAAAGTTCGAAACGCATTCCAATCGCCATTGACTTTCAGGGGGGCAGAGCACCCTATGCTCGGGCTTCTTCTTTCTCCCTGTTCCGTGCTCTCAATGCGACACCGGGATAGTGAAACCAGCCACGTCATCTCGTTGCTGTATCCTCATGGTAACTCCTAGCAGCAAGGAGGAATAATGACCCGAATACAAACCGCATACCCAAAGGCGGGTCTCTTCACATGTGTACGGGTGGGGATAATATTTTCAATGCGACAAACTTTGGTTTGATGCGTGTGTTTTCTTAGTTTCTTTGCATTATGCAAGAAGCAATATTTTAGGCGGCAATTTGAACACGGAGATCAGAATGAAAGATCTCGTTTCATGATTACGGGGTCAACTTTGGAATTTTCGGTTCATCGTTGTTGCCGCGTAGAATGGAGGGCCATCTCAAAGTTGCTGACGAAGTCTCTTTTTCACCAACTTCCTCAATTCATGATCGTCCTTGGCACGGATCAACAATACAGCGGGATCATGCTCATCGGCAACGTCGTCTATCCGATCCCGTATGAGCCCGAATCGAGAAGTTGTTGACTGACGCGTTTCACGAATACGCCGAAATGTAGGAGACTCTCAAACGGTGCGACAATCGCCCTGCCAAGAATTACGGACAAAGCGAGTGTCTCCTCGGACCAAGAGAATGGAGATAGATAAGGTGAGATACATGTGTGTTATCATTCTTCTTAGGTCCTAGGACGTGTCACATTAATTATTGGAGTTATCATGTTTATGGTAGAGGAAGCGCAATGCTAGTCAAAGACCCGACACGGCGATTGCTTTGATGCAGAAATTTATAGGGTATGTTCGGAGGTAGACATTCTAAAGAATGGAAATGATCTGCGCTCGACGTCTTTTGACACGGGACACTTATTCCAGGGTTCAAGCGCTTGATCACGAGCTTGTACAACAAATGATCCCTCGGGTTTATGGCCATGATATTGCACGAACGCAAGTTCAGAGCACTTGCCACAAATTATCTCTACCCTTCTGCTTCTACCACCGACATAGCTCAAAATTGATACAGGCGTTGGATTTGCTTCAACCAGGGGGCAACCTGAAAAAAGCTTCTGTCACTCGGTGTCTCTCTGTATGTCCACATTGAGCTGACCCGCTTCGATTTAGCAGATGTGCTTAAAGCCATGTGGGACCACCTTGGCTTTCTGGGTAACGCAAGGCGTTGGATCGACCCGACACCCTTTTCTCCCCTTATGGTTAGGGGTGATAGCGGTCAAGGCCAGGGTGTCGCCAGACATACGGTGGTAGTAGGCCGTCAAGCATACGAATATTTTCCGTTACTTGATGCTTGTTGTATGTTCGCATTTGGCCTGCGGGTTGAATTCTGGCGCAGTATCACTACTGCTATGTCAATACTGCCCCAGAGAAGCTATGCCACGGGTAATGGTAACCCAAGGTAGATGGTACGCGCTGGAGAAAGAGTAGGTCCGTTTGATCCAGTTTCACGACCTTTAGGTCCTGCGCATCGTTAATACGAAGACTATAGTCCTTGGAAGCTGCGATGAATATATTATCGCTTCCAATCATGACGAGGTCCTTTGGAACCTGATTGATAGCGAGGTTGCGAACTTCGATGTGTAATACTCGCTCGATACGTGGACCACATCGCAGTTGGCAATTTCACAGACAAGACACTCGCCACTGATGCGACAATACCAGCGTTTCTGGGGAGTGTTTTGCATCGAATGAAGTACCTGTCGTGGTAGTATCTCGTAAAATCGGTCGAGTTCGGTGTGGCCAAATGCTCTCACCTTCTACCGCTGAGGTGGTCCGTGATTTTGATTGGTGGAATGATAGACAGAGTTCTTCCGTCTCGGTCATTGAGCGATGTAAAGAACATCTTTTCCGTGAACCGGATAATCTATTACTGTTGAAGAAGTGGAGAACGTTGTGGTCGCGCATGTCGTTCTGGGTGTAGAACGTATGCGGCGTAGGGGCTGGGGAATGTGGATATGAAACGCCACCACTCATCGGCTGTTTCGCGGTCGACAAAGGTAATAACAAACCGGTCCCGTTCATCATTGCTGGGCAGTTTTGGAATCGAGGAAACATCAATAGGAAACATTGTAAGATGGGTTGACAGTTACCGACGTTTTTGAGGTATGCATAGAACAGTGCCATGACAGGTTCAAAGAACTAGTAACGGGTGACCGGATCCGAGTAGCACGACCGCCATATATATATGAGCTCATTGTACCTTCTCCGATGGATAATCAAGCAAAGAGGCTGTGAAACGAGACGTCGACCCTACCGGAGACTGTTAAGAAGGTCGGGAAACCACCCTAAAAGAAGGAACTAGAAGATCCGTACCACAGGGTAGTTCTAAAAGTTGTAATAAAGGGTTCTTGGATACGCGACGCCTCCAGGACACCACCCTTTTGGAATCTATTTCCTTGTTCGGGTTCGACCGGGATGAATGGTCTGTACCCTGTTAGCCAGGTATCGTCTGAGGCAGCCGGCCTGACTCCTTAGTGTACCTTGTCGTTGGTTTATAGGACGATTATACTCACACACAAGCCATGGGATGCTCAGGGTAATGCGAGAGTGTATCCTTGGTCTGACGGTGGAAGGACAGGTACAGGTACACTGGTACTAGTTTTCCCGAAGAGACCTTCTTGTGACGTGACCCTTTTTTACACGTTGACAAACCGATCTCGACGTTTTGCATCTTATGAACGCGGAGTATGCTTAAAGATTGATACCATAAATAAGAATTGCCTTCACCCAACCAGTCCCCAAGCCTCGGCTTGAACCCCTCTCAACTGGTTCCCATACCTCGCCATCAACCTGTTTCTCGGGAGGACAATGAACCTGTTTCTGAGATCATCAAGGAGTAGATCTGTTTCGCCTTGATATCTTTTTGTGGCCTTTAGGGAGCCCTCTGCATCAATGATATGAATGGTGCTGCCCCGGCGGGCCGTGACGAATATTTTGTCCCTCCCAGTCATAACAAGATCCTTGGGAGCCTGAAAAAGTCCTCATTGACGAGGTTGCGTACTCGTACGTGAAATTTAGTGCGATACTCGCTCGACACGTCGATAGCGTCACAATCTGAGTTCCTGCAGACTAGAATGAACGTTGTACCACGGATTGCTTGAATTTGGTTGGGTTGATATCTTCTTGCTCATTCGCCCTTGAAATTTTGGATGCCTCTGTCCGGAATGAATGCTTTTGAGCTGTTGTATTACAATTCCCAACGCTCTACTGTGTCCTTTCAGGTTCATTTGTAAACCGCACTTGCCCTGACGATCAATCGATCACTACCGATTATTATGGTCCTCGCAAACATGAATGCATTTTGAAAAACCTAATTTTTTTTAATTGAGCGGTTCAATCGGTGAGCACGGGCACAACTGCGGGCACTACGCTCAGACCTTTGATACTCGCGTGGCATACCTGCACGACAACTGCAACAACGAGGCATGCCCACAAGGACACAACACCAATGCCCCGACGGCGCCACCTCACCATCTCCTTCGCTTACTCACTCGCGTCTCGCCTGCACGATGATGACAGTGGTGCGTGCCCGTATCCAATTGCACTGGCGCCTGACAACGATGACGCATACAACTGGACGGGTGGTACCGGTGGCAGCGACAACGACGTCCGGGAGGCGAGGGCGATCCCACCGCTTGCCCAGTGCTTGCCACAAGAGCGACGACGACGAAGCGAAGGGCGCAACCGCATGGATACTAATAGCACGACGACAGCGACAGCGGCCCAGGCATTGGAGCTGCGTGCTTACCACTAATGCGACGGGGAGGCAGGGATGGGACAACTGTGTGCCCACCAGCGCGACTAGGAGCCGGGGGCGACGTGATTGCTTGCCCACCGCCTGCGACGAAGAGAATACGGCGCGATCGCATGCCCGTACCAGTACCTGCGGCTGAGGGCACCAATAGGTTATTCATGCTTACTCCCTATGTGCCGTACTCGCCACCCTCTCATGCTTTGCCCAACTGTATGGCCCGCGCCACAGCATGATCGTGGCGGGTATGCACACGCAGCCTACTGCTACACAACTATCGGGGTGCACGGGGGAAATGCCACAGCGCGACGGTGACATCGGCGGAGATGTACGCACAACGATTGCCATGGCACGACAACCATGGTGACGATGATGCAAAGCGCAGGCGCGATAGTACCTGTGGGTCACGGGTATGGGTAGCCCTCCGGGTTGGGTACGGGCCAGTGTTGTGATACCCACAGGTTTACCCGTACTATTCCCTAGACACAAACGGAATAGAACGGGATGGGCGGGATGCAGGTGATTGAGGGGTGGGGTGGTGAGGGAGACGGTGAGGACCTGCAATGTCACCATGGTATCACCGGGGCCGTCGTATTCTTGTGGACGCATCGCTAACGCCGTGTCGTTGTCGTTGTTGTTGTCGTGTGCGCTACTGGGTACGTATCCGCGCGCCGGCGTTGCCGTGCGGCAGCACTAGTTGTTTACGCGACGCCGTCGTTGTTGGGTTGCCCATGCACCGTGGCTGTCGTTGTGACCTGCGTTAACCTGTACCCATAATGCCACAGAAAAATAAGTACTTTTTTTCCTGTCAAAGTTGTCCATCACCCATTGTACGTTTTGACTTCTAGTCTTGTTTTTGACCCACTATTGTGCTAGTTGTGATAATACCCCGGTTTATTGTTTAATTCGGAATCGGCCAACGAGGAGTTGGGGAAGGGGTGCAACGGGTCCGCTTCTCTCAGACAAGTGGAAATGGAAGCACGTGTCACTGCCACGGTGACTTTCATCGTTGCGACAAACCAACTTCAGCATCGTATTTCAACAAGAATGGACCGTTTCTCCGATCGTGCATCAAATCCCTCAGTCAACGAGTTCCCAGGCCTCACCCAAACCCCTCTCTACTGACTCAACGTACTCCCAGACCTCACCATTAAGCTGTTTCTCTGCACGGGAAATGAACCTGTTCTTGAGATCCTTGAAAAGTAGGTCTGTTTCCCCTTCACATCCTTTAGTTGCTATCAGGTCCTCTGCGTCATTGATATGAAGGGTGTGACCCTTGGGGGCTGCGATTATTATCTCGTCGCTTCCAATCATAACAAAATCCTTTGGTAACTGGGAGTCGTTGACCGCGTTGCGAACTCTGACGCAGAATTTGGTGCGGTACTCGCTCGAAACATGGACGGCGTCACAATTTGTGTCTCCGCAGACCAGACATTCATCCTTGACGCGTAGGTACCAGTGACTCCAGGGATCAGCTTTGGATCGTATGAAGTACCTTTTGAAACGACGGTCACACCTAACACCAAGCAGACCTATTTCGAAACTCACCACCTGCCACTAATATGATCAGTGATGGTGATGGGACGAATGGTGTTGTGTTCTTTTCCATCGCAGTTGTAGATATATGTGACGAGCATTCTTTCGCCGAGTTGATTGGCATCATGCATCTTGCTCGAGAAATATGCGACCTCTCTGGCGTTTCCACTGTTCTGGAAGTAAAACTGGGGCGAAATTCGTTTCAGATGAGAAGCGTGAGGGCTGGGGGGAGTGGATATCGTCCGCCACCACTCATCAGCTACTTCACGGTCGGCGAACGTGAGGATGTACCATTCGGCACTACTGTAGCCCTGCAGAGGTCTACCTCAGCGGTGACTCTAATCATGTTTATCGTTACTGACTTGTGTGAGGTAGGCGTAAAATAGTCCCATAGCGATTTCGAAGAGTCAGTCACTGATCGATAATAAGGTTCTTGCGCAATCGCATCTGATTTATAGTATAGATGTCCGCATTGTCTTGGCAATACAATGTTTCGTCTTCGGCGTGGCGATGCACCTCCTTCCATCAACTCCTATACCTCGCCACTGACTTGACTTGTTTCTCCGGCCCGGGTTATAAACCCGTCAAATCATCAAAGAGTAGGTCTATTTTGCCTTGACATCCCTCGGTCGCCATCAGATCTTCCATACCATCGACGTGAAGGATGTGGCCATTGGGGGCTGCGACATATATTTTGTCTCTACCAATCATGACGAAGTCCTTGGTCAGCCCAATTTTCCCCGTCGTGAACTCGCACACGAAATTCGGAATGACACTCGCTCAGCACATGAATTGCATCACAATTTGTGCTTTTGCATGCAAGGCAGTCAACCTTGATGAGATACAGTACCAGTGACCCTAGGTACCTTTTGACGAGATGGTTATATTGAACACCAAGTAGGACAATTATACTCACACTCAAGCCATTGGATGCTCAAGGTAATGCGATAGTGTATCCTTGGTCTGACGGTGGAGGGACAGGTACACTGGTACTAGTTTTCCCGAAGAAACCTTCTTGTGACGTCTTTTTATACGTCGACGGACCGATCTCGGCGTTTTGCTTCTTATAAACACGGAGTATGCTTGAAGATCGATACTATAAATAAGAGTTGCCTGCACCCAACCGGTTCCCGAGCCTCGGCTTGAACCCCTCTCAACTGGTTCAACATATTCCCATACCTCGCCATCAACCTATTTCTCGGAACGGGCGATGAACCTGTTTTTGAGGTCATCAAGGAGTAGATCTATTTCGCCTTGATATCCTTTAGGGAGTCCTCTGCATCAATGATATGAATGGTGCAATCCCGGAGGGCCGTCACGAATATTTCGTCCCTCCTGGTCATAACACGATCCTTAGGAGCCTGAAATTCCTCATCGATGGGGTTGCAAACTCATATGTGAAATATAGTGCGATACTCGCTCGACACGTCGATAGCGTCACAATCTGAGTTCCCGCAAACTAGACATCTAACGAATGAATGGTGTACTACGGATTGCTTGAATTTGGTTGAGCTGATATCTTCTTGCTGACACCTCTATCCTGAACGGGTCAACATGTTGTATACAATTTGTGATGATCTACTGTGTCCTTTCAGGTTTATTTGTAAACCCCACCTGCCTGACGATGCTCCATGTCCTCCTGTTGGTCTATATGACTTCACTACCGAATACCCCTTGTATTATAGTGTTGAGATGTGGGAATACAGGTACTGATCGGGGAGCGCGCGACTAAAGAGATAGTCTCAGTCATGCACGCGATGCAATGGACTAAATATATTCACCTAAAGAGATAGTCTACATACGAGTAAGCACTAAGTAGATATGAATGAAATATAATCAACTCACCTCAGTTGTGTGCGTGATGCAACAGACTGAGGTGTTCGAGTACGAACTACACATCTTGTGGGAATACAGGTACCGATTTGGGGAGTGCACAACTAAAGATAACTCAGCCATGCGCGTGATGCAACAGACTAAATGTATTCACCTAAAGATAACTACATACTGTTACAGTTTTCCAGGTTAATCGTCCTTCTTCCCTCACCTTGCTTATGTTATCCCACCTTGCTTATGTTATCCCCTTTCGTACGTATACCCTGGACGCTATTTTCATTCTAGGCTTAGTCATTCGTTGACTGCCTCGTGTGTTACGAAATTTGCCTACAAAGTCATATAATACGCTTACTAAGCTAATCTCGTCGCTATAAGATGAAGTCCCATACGTCCGATTACGACTATTACGACTAACGAAGACTAACGGAACCTGGTTGTATTCTCCAGGGAACCCTACTGCTATACAAGAGGCAGGTCGTGGTTGTATTCCCTGGCAGAACCCTGCCGTTACATGAAGTGTACACATACGACGTGAACCTAATGGTAAAGCTAAGTAGTCTTATCTTTATCCCATCTTTGATCTTATCAGTGGATGTCACGTGATCTAATCTAAGTCACGCTCCACGTCACATGACCCTTCTTATTCAGACCTTCTATCTCCGCGGGTCATGTGAAGGCTATACAGCCATTATAGGTAGTTGACTCATTCTGACTTCTTCGTCCCTATACAGCGAGGCTGTAGTATGACTCAGGAAGTCTTCTTCGGCCCCTATGGGCTATTCTCATTTTCCGACTCCTGATGACTCAGTCGTTAAGCTTATCGGCCAATAGCGTTTATCACGCTGCTGCGCATTACTCAGCCTATTTGAAATACATGCTATGCATTACAAAGCCATGGAGCTCTCGTCCAATGGCAGTATCAGCTCATGCTGCGGATTGGTAAGGCACATTACCTTAGCCAATAGCAATAGTCGCTCGCTGCTGCGCATGACTCAGCATGACTCACTCCATTTCAAATAACGCTCATTAGCCAATGGCATAACTCGCTCTTATCATTCGCTTACTCATGTACTAGTATATTAATAGTGTAGCCAATAGCGTAATCTTCT
>JBBPJT010000131.1:0-48964 GCA_038088895.1 Xerocomus potaroensis | reverse complement strand
TACTGCTTTAGGCCAACACGCGGTCTTCGATTGCTTTCTATATTCTTCGGGCGTCATCATGACACCGTGGCCTCCTCGACGCATTGCATTATTCGGTTCATTACCGTTATTCGGAAACGTTTAATACACAATCAAGGAGCCGAGCTAGCAAAAGCAAATTAAATATTAATGTTCACAATCCGATGCCTTGGTTTGGCCTGTCTTTCTGCCTCAGGAGTCTAACTTCACCACTTGAGTTTCTGATGTGCCCCCCCCTGGATAAGCGCACCCGACACTGCAGTCGCGGTTGCTCCACTTTCGATTGCTGAGGGTTCGTACTTGAAATGACTTATAGACGTGAGCTATGCATATCACCTACTCGTATCCACAGTTCGCCTGCCAGGATACCTTTCTGTATCTGAACACGACGATCATGCATCGGTGAGATTTTCTGAAAATATGAGGTTTGCATATGCACTTACCAGCACCCCGCACGACCGCTGTTAGGAGTCTGACATTCAGATGGGTCGCGGCTGGAATCAACGCGATGACCAACCTGGTTTGTTAACAGTACCACCAGCAACCGACGAAATCAACGCGAGCAGGAAGGCGGGAACGAAGATGAACATTGGAGGGAACAGATATGAGAAGCGTCGCCCAAGTTCAACCTGCACACCCCAGGTTAAATATGTATGCATGATACTCTTACGCCTCCTTGAATTAGGTTGTTACAAAGACGGGGGATGTATTCTGCCACCACAGCTGCTGATGTGGCTTCTAAACCGTCTTTGAACAATGACCTGCTGGTATTCTTGTTGATTGATGGACATTGCCGTGAGACTTGTGTTGACTAGGCATGAAACTGATCTTCTGAACAATGTGCCATATGGACCTACGCCGTACAACGCATAGTTTACTATGTGTGCGCACTGGCATAACAAAAGGGTATCATACTTGCGGGTGTTACGGGTGCTTATAGGGAAAGTAACAATGTAGCATATCGTCAAAGTCCGGCATATGGGTCCAGCCGAGGAAGGTCCCGGTTGTCGGCATAGTTGACAAACTGTTTGAGCACTCGAGAACCCAGTTGCAACTGTTGCATGGTAACGAGTAAACAGCTGGCGTTGATGAATAACAGGATGATGACTGCCGTTACGATCCATTGCGAGGACATGGTGCCTCCGCGGGGTACCTCAACAGAGGTACCTTGAGCGCTGTCATCGGACGTGGGGAGGAGATGCTCTTTGTCGAGCCCGTCGTCTGACAGCTGGCTGAGAGCGGTGTAGCTATTGGTGGGCATCTGCTTTGCGATGAATGAGCGCTGCCGCCAGAGCGAATAGAGCGACTGGGTTCCTTACCTGTGGTTGAATAGTCGAGCGAACGTATGACAAGAACTGGCGCAGCTGCGCTCTCCTGATCGGCTTATAAGTGTGATCCTGGTGATACATCTATGAGGGGGTTCTAGTTCCATATCGACCAATTGCCTTTGCTCACCATGTGATAGATGCGGGCCCATCGCACCGGAATCAGGACGAGATGAGCGCCGACTCGGCCTAGTAGCAAGTTTCAAGGAACCTAGTTCCGAGTTCGGTCCCTTCTCGCCACATCATCGCCGTTGGCATCGCCAGTCGCGGCGAACTTGATCAAGACCTCTATGGGAATCTTCTAGCTGGGAATGTGGCCCAGAGCGCTATGTATATCTGGCCTCGTGTGTGGGGGTCAGTGGCCGTATCAGCATGGTCTCCTCCAGAACGGACAGTACCCGCCGTCTCACCTGGCTTGCCCGTCCTCTCCGCCAACCGGGTGCGCTCATCGCTTGCCTCGGCGCGCTCGTTGTTGTGACAGTTCTCAATGTCGTGCTCACCGTGTACACCATCCGAACGGTTAGCGATCTCTTGCCACCCCCCCGCGAGTGGTGTGAGTCCAGCCTTCCTTCCAGCTTCGCTTCGAGACGCTGCTCGAGCTGACGTCTCTCGAAGCATACATAGGAGACGACTTCCCATCAGACCTGCCTGTTGACATACCCCTCGCAAGCCTGAGCGTGGAAACCGGCAAAGGTCATTTTTCTCTGTACGACGACGACGAATGGGGGACGCTGTTCCCCTCGGACGGCTTTGTGCGTCTCGGGCCACACAACCGCACCTTTCTCCTATCGCTCTTCCACCAGCTTCATTGCCTGGACATCATCCGTGTCGGCTACTTGACGAACCGAACACACACGTTCGAGCATATCCAACATTGTCTGCGCTACCTCAGGCAGATCCTCATCTGTCACGCTGACACGACGCTCGAGGTCGATATTCCGCAGCTTCGAGACGGCCGTTGGCACCACACGGCAAACGGCGTTGGCTCAGTTCATAGATGTAGAGACTGGGCTACGCTGCGCCGGTGGGTGACCGATCACCCTAGTGTGCCGTTTGAGTGAGCACTTTGCTTCGTGTTTCATTCGGGTATACACGCGCCGGGCATTTGGTACTTTTCGTCTTGTCATACCAGTCGCGGGTCGACTGTCTCCTAAAGCATGGATGGGTAGTGGGGACACCTGATCATGGATTCTACCGGCGTGACGCGGGCAAGATCGAGGGTAGGCTCATGGACAGATCGCAGGCGCAGGCATGCGGGGATGAATGGTTGGGATAATATATTGTTTGGGTAACGATGTCTCGATGTCAGACCACATGAAATGGAATGACCCTCGTGCAGTCGTTGGTTTGGAGGTATGTAAAACACGTCCTTGGAAGCCGCAGCGCCCAAAACCTGCAGGACACTTGGCAGTGGTTCTTTGCGAACCGTTCTAAACGATCTGTCTCGGACTAGAGCCTCACATTCATTACAAGCCTGTTACTCTTACAATGATACTACAATCCAGGAATTTCCGAAACAACGCAAGGACATGTTAACGAATCCGAAACCAATGATTTATTTTGTCGGGCCTCGTCGGCGTACCTCCACGGAGGAGAGTATAAGTAAGGGTGTCGCCCGATACAAGGGTGCTATAGCGATGGTCTAGACGGGGCTGCTACCCCCAGTCTCGCAAGAATGTGGCAATTGGGTGGCCTTGAATTCCGTGTCGTGCTCGTGATTTTTTTCCGGCTCCTTGATACCTTCAAAGTCTGTGTTGGTCATCAACGCATCGGTACAACCAGTAGCCGAAGTTGCAGACTCTTCTGGGCGATGCACAATCCATTTAATGTGCGTGGAGACTGCCGTTCCCGATGTTTGCTCGGAAGAAATACCAAGAACTACGCGGATGATGATGAGTGTGGGAGCGATCCCCTAAAGGAAGGCAAAAGTGTCATGGGACAAGACTAGAATCGGCGAATGAGTGGCTCACATAAATTTGGACTGCCATGACGGCGAGAATCGCCTCTGCAGCGTTTTGGGTGGCAACAAGCACGACGAATATGAGTTGGAATAAGAGGTAAAGGGCACCGCTCTCTATGATGAGTGCCATTGCACGGCGTGTAGCGCTTTGTGCGATATTCATAGGGGGACTGGATATGGTGCGGGAGGAGGACCAGATGCGGAGGACGATGAGAGTGGTGACCATGACGTTCACGCCAAGGGGAAGGGCGTATGCAGCGAGAGTGAGAGGGACCAGGGATGGGGGAGGGGTTGGGGAGCTGGGATCTATGTTATAAAGTAAAATGATGACAGCAGTAATGGAGGCTAAGGAATGAAAGTGAGCGAGAAGGGTTTAGGCAGGAGGAAGAGGCGTACCGAGTCCGCCTATGGCAGAGAGGAGAGGCAATATGACAACATAATAGTTTTTTCCCCATAGCATCCAGCAACGATATATGAGGGCTAAATCACCGAGGAAATCCGTGAATGATATCAAGTAGTCTGCGCCAGCGAGCATGGTGGTTTCATTGGCATAGTTGAGCACACCGATAGCATTCTGGGGGGCGTCAGCAGATGAAAAAGGGAGAAGGGATGGACTGACGAGGGTGGTGTAGAAATGATTGAACTCGAGAGCGAAATGGGTCGTGCAACACAAGAAGATGAGAAAGGTGAGGGAAATGACTGGATTGAACAGATTTTCGTGGAAACGACGACGAGCTAAGATGGCGACTGCGGTAAGGAAGAGAGTGGTATTGACACCTGGCAAAGGGAGAAATGAGCGTGTGAGGATGGTGAGGAGGAGGACATTCCGAACCCCAGAGGACAGCTTCGCACGCAAAGCCAATCAAGGCAGCCAAGTCGTTGGAGAGGGCCATTCGAACGGGGCTCTTCTTTGCCCTCTCCTCGAGCGTTTTAAAGGCCTTGCAAGTCTCGCCGGAGATAGAAGACGCGTGGACAGCGTCGATGAAATCGATATATCGGATTCAAAGAGGTCGTCCAATCTGAAACACACCCCGTCATCTTCATGTTTCTTGAACTCCTCCTCCTCGTAGCCGCCGTCGCCATCCTTCTTGCCCCCCGCAAGTCTCCTCTCGACACCATACCCGGTCCACGCAAGGAGCATTGGCTCACAGGTACACCCTTCTCCATCCATCTCGTCACACTCACCATTCTCAGCCAGGCAACTACCACCGTCTGTTCCGTGATGCATACCATTATCATCTCGATCTCGTCGCGCGTTACGGCGGCGCTCTCAAGATACATGCATTGCTTGGCGTAACCACCTTAATCTTTTTAAAATCCAATTTCATTCACATGTCTGTCCACAGATCCACCAGCTCTATGTGTCTGATCCACTTGCCTTGTATCATATCGTCGTCAAAGACCAGCACATTTTTACTGAAACAGACATGTTCATCATGTAAGTAACTCTCGCACCTTCCACTCGCCATACCTTCTAATGCATATTAGGGGTAACCGTCTGATTTTTGGCCCCGGTCTTATCTCTACCCTTGGTATGTCCCCTTCCCCCCTCTCTGTCTCACCGCACCCCACACCCACACCGCCACAGGCGATCAACACAGGAAACAGCGCAAGATGCTCAATCCCGTATTCTCGCTCGCCAACATGCGTGACCTATTACCAATCATACAGCCCATTGCAGATTCCCTCTGTTCAATTCTCCAATCTCAGCTGTCAACTGATCGCTGTATGGTCTGGTCTCCTCACGTCCCTTTCCTTCTCACATTTTAAATCCAGCACCGACGGAGATTAACCTGCTTCCTTGGCTTTCTCGTGGTGCTCTTGAATATATATGCCAGGCTACACTTGGTCATTCCTTTGATGCCCTGAATTTCGACAAAGAAAATGACTATCTGGAGGCAATCAGTAACTTGGCGTAACAATATTTCCCACTTGGAGCGATAACCCACAACAGCTGACCCCTTCTCCCCCTCCAGTCCGTCCACTCTCCGACTGCTTATGATCCGCCCGTTCATCCCCTTCATCGTGCGAAACTTTTCATTATATTGGCGCAACAAGATGATAGACTGGGCGCCGCTTGATGCCCTCAGAGAACTCCGTCGGGTCGTACATGTCATGGACGCGACGGGCAAGAACGTTTTTGCGGAGAAAAAGGCGATCATGGAAGGTCGCATTGCTCCAGAAGGTCTTGGAAATTTACGGTCTCACATGAAGGGCAAAGATATCATGAGCATCATGTGTAAGTCCCGTAAATTCTCCCATACGACGGTGTTGGTGAGGCTATTGGCAGTGAGGGCAAACCTGTCGTCATCAGACGCTGATAGACTCACGGATGAAGAGCTTCTAGGGCAAATTAAGTGAGTTTTTACAATCGCGTTTGATTCGCGTCTCAAAAAATCTGTCTAGTACGATCATCTTTGCAGGATTTGAAACTACAACGACCTCTATATGTCGCATCCTCTGGATACTCGCTAGCAAACCAGATGTCCAAGCCCGTCTGCGCAGTGAAATACGCGACGCAAAACAGAGTTATGCTGCGTCACATGATATCGCGGGCTCTTGGGAAGGGATCGGGTTACCGTACGACGTCCTCATGGGTCTTCCCTACCTTGATGCAATTGTTCGAGAGACATTGAGAGTGTATCCGCCCACATCGTTGCTGAGTCGCACGTAAGGGGGTTCAACTATTGTTATCCGTCGACAATTCATGTTTCATTTCTAGCGTTCGCGAAGACGCCGTGCTCCCGCTGTATCAGCCGATCAAATCAGTTTCAGGCGATATGCTCTCGGCGATCTCCATTCCGAAAGGCACGACGCTAATTATGTCTCTCCTGGCCGCGAACCATAACAAGGACTTGTGGGGAGAAGACGCGTCGGAATGGAGACCCGAGCGATGGCTGAGCACGTCACCCATTCAACTAAACGGAAACACAGACTCCAGAACTGTGACGGATGAGCGTGAGGCAGTCCATGCAGAAAAAGCCCCGGGGTCAAAGGATGGAATGAAATACCCAGGAGTTTATGGGACCATGTGGGTGTGTCTTGCTTCCTAGTATTTTTGGGCTCAGATCGGCCATCTCCAGGATGACCTTCCTTGGAGGTGGGCGTGCGTGCATGTGCGTACATTTCGCATGTCCCTTGTCATCCTGTCTAACGCGTAACTTTCCGACAGCGGGTTCAAATTTGCGGAAATGGAGATGAGTAAGCGGCTGCCGTCGTGTCACGATTATCGAGTTGACCATTGTTTCAGAACAAGTACTGGCCACGCTTCTCTCTCGCATTCATTTTGCGCTCCCAAGCACGCCAGACGAGAACGGACATGTCAAGGAAATCTACTGGAAAATTAATGGTCTCCAGGTTCCTGTAGTCCGACCCCCTGCGGGGGATGATGTGACAGCGCAGGTCCCTCTTGATCTGAGGTTGGTCGAACCCAAAGACTTTGCATAGCCTTCACCCGACCGCTGAATCGATCGGTCTTTTTCTCGGACTTCGAGCAATCGTTGGCTTGTGCACTGCTTCAGCTTGAGGTCAAACCACTATTAAGTTTGGTTCTGAGCTAGCTGTGTCGCCCATCTCTTTCTTGACGGCTTCCTAATATAATTTGTTTTCGTTTTTGTAACTTGCAACATCGCCCCGTTTCGCGCTTCCTGTATCCTAGCTCGGCATCGATGAACGAGCACCGTGTTGCTTCATGCCCAAGCAATTGATTCCCCTTGGAGTGGCAGACGTTAGGTCATGACAGGTCCGGCAAAGGCCTTGACACCACAACGGCCTGCCATCGCCACCGGACTTGAAGTTGCGCATCGCTTTCAAAAAGGTGCTCAACGGAAGCAAACTGCCAGGTGAGAACGAATGAAACATGTTTTGGCAGATACCTCATGACCGCTGAATAAAAATAATCGTAAGATAAGTCAAGTCACCGTCCATCAGCCTGGACCCCGCTATGGCCAACCATCGCCCGAAATGGGCTAAATGCTTATTCTGGGGTAGCGAACCACACCTGACAGCATGTGCAGTGCCGTTGGGTCGAAATAAACCAGCCAAAAAAAATCGTTATCAGACTGGGTCCATCGTGAAGCTGCGGTGCGGCTGTCCAGCGTCTGGGGTATATAAAGTGTTGCTCCGCATCCTCAACTGCACCATCAATCACAGCCATGCCGATCCTCCCTACACTCACCCTCTGGACAACGTCCCACTTGACTCGCCTCCTGGAATCGAAAACCGAGAAGGATTTCGATACCCTCTTTGACGAGACGTTCGCCGCCAACGCCCAGTTTAATGTGAACGGCAAACCCCTTTCTCGCGACGAATACAAGGCACTGCTGCTCGAACAGAGTGCCGCAGGATTCGCAGAAAGCGGGACGGTCGTCAGCATTCAGGGTACAACCGAAGTTGAAACCGGTGGCCACGGCGTGCTCGTACGCAGCGCCTTCTTCTTCTTTTCATGACAGATCGACTGAGTGTTCCGCAGTCTGGCCTGGTTGGACTTTTCTACACGGCAATCTCGGATTCTAAATTCCTCGTCCTCGGCGCACCTGTGCAGAGCAAGGCAACCTCTTCCCTCAATGTGGTGTAAGCCACAGCGACTACCCCTAAATACCAGTGTTAATAACCAATCATTTAGCATTGAGCCAACGGAAAAGGACACGCATAAACCCCCTCCACCTATCCGTGGTTATTTTGACCCCAGGAGAATTACGGTTGTCAACCAAGTGGCTGCAGAGTCCACTTACCATGTCATCTTACCCAAGTCAGCACTCCCTCCGACTACTGGAAACCAGTCTTCGTCCAAGACTGAAGTGGGTCCTGGACCATTGTCACTCCCGCAAGACTATGAGGCAAAGCACCGCGGGCTGAGCAGTGGTTTGCATGGAGGAAGCATCAGAGTGCTTTCATCGAGTGGCGGGGCACTTTAAGGCCCTCGTGAGGAAATTCACAAACTTGATCGGGGAGAGAATATCATGATTACTCTGTTCCAAACTTGTACAATAAGTTAAAGCTTTCTGTACGTACGCGAGACTGATACAAAGTATGCCATAGGTGTTTTGTGTGTGTTTTTTTTTGATACTGAGGAGCTTAGGGGTGAGGGGCGAAAAATGAGATTTCAAACCTATTTTATTTCAAAGTCACAGGTCACCTTAGAATGAATGTGGGTCTTGTAGCATGTTTGACTCACATTTGCTTGTCCTGTGACTCCTTTGTCGTTTTTGACCTGCCTGGAAACAACTCGACCGTTTGGCTCGAGTTGAGCATCTGGACCGAGATCGTCGTTTCCCACGAGGCCTTCGAATTCGCCAACGCCGGCGTGCCCGAGTGGACCATGGACCTCTTCGCGAGCATAAGTTGCATGAGTGCGTTCTCCGTCTGGATCATGACAGTGGGTCTGTGCGTGGTCGACCGTTCTCTTGCGCATCTCGTCCAAAGATGTCTTTGCGCGATCCGCCTTTCATGTATGTGTGACTGTGATCGGTTGTGCTAGTGTGTGCAGACGTACCTTTATTGATGCTTCAGAGGGGGTTGCGAGGTCTTCACGCCAGCCCGGAGCGTTCTCTATGGGGATCTGTACGTTGCGACTGGTGATGATGATGAGAAGGACGAGTGAGAGTGTCTGTTGTTGACATACGTCGAGTAAGCTGAGCGTACGACGAGCGAGTTGATGGCTCTGCCTTGTCTTGTGCGCAACATCATAACGCAAGTGAGAAGAAGCGAGTTGGCTGAATCAGCATATGCCTGACAATACCATGACGTCACATTGAGCCCAAACAGTAATACAGTAGAAAAAAAAATACAGTAATTTTTATTTACACGGCTAACACGGCCCGATAGCGGAGCTGACCCCGGCTAAGTTTCCCAAACGCCTCCTCGATACCTTCGACACTCATCGGAAACTGTTCAATAACAGGTCTGATACCATGCAATGCAGCAAACCTCAGCATCTTGACGTGCAGACCCCGTGAGCACGGCAAGCTTCCCTGGATACGCAGGCCTTTGACCAGCAACTCGATCGCAGGCAGCACTACTTCCCCCTCTGACACCGTCAGCGGGAATATCGTGCCCCCGCGCCCCAAAATCGGAAGCAATCTGTTCTCTTTGTGAGCGGGCGCCTCCCAAAAGAGCACGTGCGACCTACAAGCTCCAATCGGGCAACAACGACGTTGTGATGATCAAGTGGGTCACAGGCCGTCCGATGTCAAGCTTGTCCACGCCTCTGGTCGCATAGAACTCGGTCGCACCAAGCCTCTTTGCCTCCTCGGCCTTGGCGTCCGTGCTGGAAAGGACGACGACTTCGCATCCCATCTTGGATGCAAATTGAATAGCGAGATGTCCGAGGCCTCCGATACCGACGATACCAACACGATCGGTGGGATGAACATATTCATGCAGCGGCTTGAACACGGTGGACCCGGCACACATGAGCGGGGCTGCCTCTGCGGATGAGATCGACTCGGGAATGTGAAACAAAAAGGCGGCCTTCCACACCGCATGCGAGGCAAACGCGCCCTGATCCAGGTCGTCCACTCCATACATGGCGCGTTCCGCACACAGAATCTCGTCGCCGCTCAGACACTGGTCACAATGCAGACAACTGCTGTGCAGGTATCCCCATCCCGCACGGTCTCCCCTATCTCGGCTTTGAGCTTGGGATTCGATGACACTGAAACAACACCTACACTTTGAACGTGTCCACCTCGGTGCCGACTTGTTCGACGACGCCTATACCCTCGTGGCCGAGCACCATGTCTGCAGATTTGTAGTGGTCGTCGGTGCCACACAGTCCGGCATGGGTGATACGGAGCAGGACCTGGTCAGGAGCAAGTTCCTCTCTGTGTGCCCCGGCTTTGACGATCTTTCCCGAATGGTGTCCCTTGTATACGGTGTAGTTGAGATTGAGCTTCATGGTGGTTGTTGTCAGACGGTGTGTGGATGAGCGCAATATATAGGCCCAGGTTGGTGACAAGGGTCGGTGATGAAACTCGGTGATATATAAGCCCGAGCTGGTGATGATGTCAGATGTCACTCATGACCGGTTGTCTGCTTCCCATCCCGACTGGGTCCTTCACACCCCCCTCTGATTTAACAGACTCCGTCAGGGAGAAATACGACCGCGTTCTCACACACTTTGCCAGTCCAGATTATGCACTCGACGCTGCGCCGTTGACGGAACAAGAGCGCATGTGGCTCGTGCGTCCCTTTTTCTCCCGTTTTTCTTCGCCCTCATTCTCGCTCAGTCCTACGAGTGCATCCTGCGCTACCTACGTGCAACAAAACACGACGCGGCAGAGTGCATCGCCCGTCTCGAGGGCACCCTCAAATGGAGGCGCGACTTTGGACTCTACACCACCATCACCCCAGAACACGTCGAACCGGAAGCACTCACCGGAAAAGAGTTCCTCTTTGGCTATGATGTCCACGGCAGACCGGCTCTCTACATGTGTCCGAGCAGACAAAACACCGAAGAGGGCCCTCGCCAGATCCACTTTGTCGTCTGGGTGCTCGAGCGTGCCGTCGACCTCATGGGTCCCGGCGTCGAGTACGTTCCATCCATCCCTATCCACCCCATCACCACCTCCCCCTCACCGTCTCGCACAGGACCATCGCACTCATGATCGACTACGCAGACAAGGCCAAAAACCCCTCCTTTGCTACCGCTCGTACGGTACTCAACATCCTCCAGACACACTATCCGGAACGTCTCGGCGCGTCCGTCATCACACATCTCCCCTGGCTCCTCCACGCCTTCTACAAACTCATCACTCCCTTCATCGACCCAGTCACGAAGGCGAAAATGATTTTCAATCCCGTTCCTGACAGCAACGGTCTCTGGCGGTCTGCCGAGTCCAGGGACCAGGGCCAAGACGACGCGAAACTGTTTGAACTGGACCAGCTCGTCAGCGACGGCTGGTCGGGCTCTGCGCCGTTTACGTATACCCACCATGTCTATTGGCCTGCCCTCTTGTCCATGTGCGAGACCCGCAGAAATGACATGATCCGTGTCTGGCGTGAACTCGGTGGTATCGTTGGTATCAAGGAATGGGACGTCAAAGTCGCGGTTCGGGACGGCTCGACGTCTGCCGAGGTGGGAGGTCAGGCGTTGTGAAGCAATGCGGATTTTATCTCTAGTAGAATTCGATACCATCAATATTCATTTTTACCCCCCTTTCACATTGGAACCATAAACGTTGCACTTAGATACTCGAGTGGTCCAGAGCATATTTGCATTGTCATCGCGGTCGTCAGTACAAACGAGTAGAATTAACTGAATAATCTAGCAGACGGAAAACAGCACCGCTTAAAGGAGAAGAACGCAGAAGTGAAAAAAAAAAGGGAATGAAAAAAAAATAGAATTTAAAGTTAGCATGTCTCCCATCATGATTCCACCACGCTTGCCGCCTCCACGTTCATCAGTTGTGGTGTTCCGCCAAGACGCTCGCCGTGAACGCGGAATCGGTACAGACACGTGTACTCCTTCTTTCCCCAGTTGTTCTTGATGACCAACGCTACCACACCAAAGTCAGCCTCCAGATCCCGGATCTCTTGACGCACGGGGAACGTCTGAATATTAGACTGTACATCGATGTCATACGTGAAGGAAGCCAGACGGATAAACGGCTGATTCGCAGGGAGTGTATGTGGATACGCGTCCTCGTCAAGCTCTTCGGGCAGCTCAGAACCAGATTCTTCCGCAGTCCTCGTCGCTTCTGCGCGCTGCGCCGCACGCTCTGCTCGAAAGGCCGCAACCTTGTCGAGGTTTTCCTTGCCTTCAACGAGGCCCCACACTTCCATATCTCGAGGCGCAGTCCGCATATCGAACGCAACCTCTTTTGCAACGTGATCGATCGTGATATCAGTGATATATGCTGGAAAGGACAACGCGACGCCGAGCTGGCCAGAATCCCCACTCATGGGCCAACACAGCCCACTATGAATATCTTGGTGTAACGCCGTGACGGGTGACCGACCCATCTCACGTCCGTGGCCAGTCATCCAACTCAACACTGTCCCACGTAACGTAGCCGGGCGCATTTCAAGGGTATGCGATGTGAGACTCGGAATAGGCCGACCGCCTGCAGAGTGCAGGGCGAAGTCAGCGCGTGAAATGATATCGCGTGTGGTTGACCGAGCAACGGCAGCGTCGACGAGGTGGGATATCAGGCTAGTCACGTCAGTGCCGTCACCGGATTTGATGGTCAAGCCCCTGCCAGAACTAACAACGGAAGAAAGCTTGGACCACCATGCCAGACCAGCGGGTGCCGAGTCTTTGATAGTGTTTTTCGACAGTTCAAGAGATTCCTTGATTTCTCCTTCGACGCTGTTCAAACGATCTTCAAGTAGCATTAACTTTCTCCGTGCTTCTTCGTCGCCGGTCGATAGGGCGGGTGAGGAAGATTGAGGCGTCTCACGCGGGGCTGATTCGACTGCGCTAAGTTGTGCTTGAAGGGCATCAATCTGTCGCTTGACATCTGAGAGGCCGTGGCTCGCCGAAACTCTGAGGTGTGTCTCTGCCTCTGACATTCGTTTGGCTTCTTCGCGGATCCGTGCCTCAAGGGCATATATCCTATTGACGACCTCCCCATGAGCACGCGCTTCAAGATCTTGCTGGGCCCGAGATCGTTGGTGATCCAGTGAAAGGCCGGAGAGTGCGGATTCAATGTTCTGCAACCGCACGGCGAGCTCATCGAGGTTCGTGATCGGTGTTTCCGGTGCATGGTATGGGCGAGGGGTAGCAAGATCTGGAAGCAGTTGGGCTAGTGGACCATAAAACTTGAACCACGCGAGGTAAATGACGAGCCCCACAGCGGCAAGCCTGGTGAGATATATGAACGAGCGAGGATGAAGCGAGGATACAAGCGCAGCTGGCTTGTAGAAGAAAACATAAAACGTCGATCCCAGAACGCGCCCGAGTATAAGGAATATGATTGACACGACGTTGCGTATCCATGTGAGAATGGTCAAGAGGAATTTCGCGATTCTGTTGACTAGAAGTCCAAGGAGACCGCCAATTGAGAAGGGAAGGCGGCGAGTATTGGACGTGTCCGTAATCCCATCCACTGCAGGGGGTTCGTCACTCTCCAATATCACCTCCAAATTAGATTGAATGTCAGGCAAACCGTCTTCTAGATCAGGGTAAAACCTGGACGGTGGAGGCATAGAGGAACGGGATATAGGTGGCGGAGGAACAGAGGTACGCAACAGGGACTCTCGACTAGTAGACGCAATGTGTGTAGACGAATGCTGCAGAGACGTCAACAAAGATGTCACCTGTAAGCCATGCGAACCGACCTGTTCACTGCCTATGCTGCTCTCTTGATCGTCCTCGGCTTCATCGAGATCCACGTCACCACCTTTGGATCCCTTTCTTCTCCGCCTCCGCTTGTCGTAGCCGGCTACGGGAAGAGTAGTCAAGGTTCCAAGACCGATATCCCTCTTCTTTATCTTTTTTCTGCGCTTTTTGCCACCGTCGGAGATTTGGTCGTCTGACTCTTCCAAGTCGGACATGGAGGGACGGTAGGCCTTGTTGTCAAGGGAGATGCGGTTCCGTCTGAGACTGGAGGAGCTTTTTCTTGAAATAGACTCCTCGTCCTCCAGAGCGCGCTGTCGTTGCAGCTCCTTGAAGTCGTGCTCTAGTTCGTCGTAGTCGAGGCTAGACTCCTTGCCATTGGTGGTCGCAGCGGAGACGTCCGCGGGCTCAGTTGACCGCTGTCGAAGATAGAAGGAGGTTGCGGTATTGATAACACGTTTGGATATATCAAGTGCTTGTTCGAAGGGGCTTTTTCCGCGAGCGCTGTTGTCAAACGACTGGGAATGGTGTCCCTCGGGTTCAGAGTCAGACACATGTGTCAGCGCGGACGCCTGCTTGGAGAGGGGCTTGTGGGATGCTCGATGAGTGAGACGGCTGGGGGGAGGTGCCAAGCGACGGTTGGAAGTGGAATGGGTCTCCTTCTCGTACTCGACAGAGGTGCTGCGAGGTACGTTGAGGTTGGTCTGCGAGCCCGAGGCCCAGGCAGCATTTGGGTCGTTTGGGACCATGTCGTTGGACGCGGATACGGCCTGGTTGAAAGCGGCTGCGATATTGACAGAGGTGTCCTTGACGTTCCACTTTTCTGGGTGGATGTTGTTCATGGACTGATCGCGCTTGAGGCGTGCGTAACGGATGAGAGCAGTCTCGTCCTGGGTGTCGGATGGATCCAGATTCGACGCGGAGGGGGAAAGAGGCTTTGGGGGTGATTTGGTAGCGGCGGCTGGTGCGCTTTTCGGCTGGTGAGCAGACGGGTTCGTGGGGGGCAAATTGAACATACCCGTACGCGTAAGAGGGAGTTGTAGGGTGATGTGAAGACTGGGTGTTGTGAAGGAGCTGTCTGGGCTGGAAGTGATGCTGTTGCTGCTGGTTGTTCTGGTGGGTGGGTTTGTTGAGAAAAGCGCGATGATCTAGACGTCTGCCTTGACCGAGTGGTGTGCCCGAGAACGACATGTACTGTGCTCATACACACACACGACGGCCACGCTGTTGCCTCGCGGTATGGGTACGGAATCAAGTCAAGGTGCTGCTCGTCCTCGTCCAAGTCAACCAACCCGTTTGCTTGTTGTATCGTATTTGGGAGCCATTGTCCAGTCCATTCCTAAGATACACACAATGCGCGCACCATGTACACTATTAACTACGCCATCATTCTATTCGCATCACTGTGGAGTACAGTGTTAACGTCAAAGCACAAGCCAACGCGTCCACAACACTCACTAGGAAGTAGTCTGGCACACGCCGCGACACTAGTGGCTCACCCGCCCGTGGTGCAGGATCAAACTGCAGGCTGCACACTCATCAACACCAGCGCAGCGCGTTCAACAACCCACTCACAATGTGTACGATAATTTTTCGTCTATCTCCATGATCGCAGCTTGATTACCACATCTATAGCAGTAATTCGGAGCGCTGAAAATCGTCACCACGTTCCGGTCTTGTCCCCAGCTATATCCTACATGCCATGTGAGCACCCACTCGACGAGGGACATCGCGACTCACCCTCCATCACCAGCTGGTGGGCACGGGCTACAAGTGTCAGTCCGTTATTGTGGTTGAATGCCTCCGAAATGTCCTGCCCAAACGTGTACCCCGCCCCGCGGGGTGAAATTCCCCAACCACATCGATCATCGGGATCAGACCACAGCAAATCACACATCGGTCCTTCATGAGGCACCTCTTGTACACGATCAATTGACCGAACATGGTCGAGGGTATCAATTGAGGGTGAGAGTCCACCGTGAAGACAAAATATCTGTCGAGTGATCAGAAAACGCAGTCATGCGCCACAACCGCGCTCGCTCACTTGGTTGTCGATCAATGCGGTCAATGGAAGGAAATCGAACAGGTCGGTGAAGAAACGCCACACGTTGGCATTCCCGTATTTTCGCAAGCACTCGTCATAGAAACCATACACCTGCGTGATCTGTCTCGACTCGTGGTTGCCCCGCAAGATCGTGACGCGGTCCCGATACCGCAATTTGAGCGCGACAAGAAGGGTGACGGTCTCGACCGAATAGTACCCGCGGTCGACGTAGTCACCCATGAAGAGATAGTTTGTGTCTGGTGAATTACCACCGATTCGGAAGAGCTCAGAAAGATCGTGCTGTGCCCAACAAGGATGGGGATAAGAGGGACGAGGGGCTCGATCGAGACGAGGGTATACGCACGAATTGGCCGTGAATATCACCGCAGACGGTGACGGGGCACCTGACTGGTTGTACATTGGATTCTTCCATCAGGATCTCCCTCGTCTTTCAACGCAGGTCAAACTCGATCTTGTACTGGGACGAGAACGAACCTTGTCGCAGAGTTTCTTCACGTCTGCTTCTGCCAGCTGTTTGCATTGGCTGAGTTGTTCGATCCAGCCGTCGATTTCGTGTTCCATTTGAGTGTACGGTAAAAAGTCAAAAGAAAAGGGAAGTCGTCTTTACCGTTCAAGTCACGCGTCACACTTGATATCAAGAGCAGTCACAAATACAATCAAAGTCACGCTTTCTGCCATGGCACAACCCGACGCCGTCTACGCGACCGATGAAGTACGTCCCACTCACATCCTCGTTCAGTCGCGATAATTTGACTGGTATCAGTACGGAAGACCGTTTATCATCCTCAGAGAACAAGCCAAAAAGACCAGGAGTCATGGCATAGACGCCATCAAAGTCAGTGTTGTGTTCATCCAACCCTCACCACGCTCGTCTGACCACGTCCAGTCGCACATCCTCGCTGCCAGAACAGTCGCAAACATCATCCGCACGTCACTCGGCCCGCGAGGTGCGCTCACTGTCGCGTCGTACACGCGACCTCATCTCATACACCACACAGGCCTCGACAAAATCCTCATCTCACCAGACGGCGACATCACCGTCACGAACGATGGCGCCACCATCCTCGGCCAGATGGAGGTCGAACATCAGATCGCGAAGCTCCTCGTGCAGCTCTCAAAGAGTCAGGACGACGAGATCGGCGACGGCACCACCGGTGTCGTTGGTACGTGTCTATCTCTGATATTGGTACACCTTGTCCGATGTCCTTCACAAAGTCCTTGCCGGTGCCCTCCTCGAGCAGAGCGAGGCACTCCTCGACCGAGGAATCCATCCCATCCGTATTGCAGATGGCTTCGACAAGGCTTGCGCAGTGGCCATCGAACAACTCGATCGCATTTCAGATCGTGTCGACTTCTCACCCGAAGAAAAAGAAAATCTAATCAAAACAGCCATGACAAGTCTAGGAAGCAAAATGTGGGTACCTTTGTCTTCTCCGGTGCTGTCTGACACTGGTTGACAGCGTCTCAAAAGAGATTCGGCAATTCGCGCAAATTGCCGTGGACGCAGTACTCACAGTCGCAGATATCGAACGTCGCGACGTCCCCTTTGATCTCATCAAGGTAGACGGCAAAGTCGGTGGTTCTCTGGCAGACACGACCCTCATCAAGGGTGTGCTCATCGACAAGGACATGTCGCATCCCCAGATGCCCTCGTCCGTCAAGGATGCCCGTCTTGCAATTCTCACTTGTCCGTTCGAGCCGCCCCGCCCGAAGACAAAGCACAAGCTCGACATCACGACCGTCGAGGAATACAAAAAACTTCGAGACTACGAAAAGGAAAAGTTCGAGGGCATGATCAAGATGGTGCAGAACACTGGCGCCAACTTGGTCATCTGTCAGTGGGGCTTTGATGACGAGGCAAACCATTTGTTGATGCAAAATGAGCTGCCTGCCGTGCGGTGGGTTGGCGGACCCGAGATCGAGGTAATATCCCCACCACATCCAATCGTCATTCAAATTATGATGCTCTCCTTAGCTGATCGCAATCGCCACCCACGGTCGTATCGTGCCTAGATTCGAGGAACTCACAGCAGAGAAACTTGGCAAGGCAGGCACTGTGCGCGAAATTACCTTTGGCACGACGCGCGATAAGATGCTCGTCATCGAAGACTGCGCCAATTCACGTGCTGTCACCATCTTTGTTCGTGGATCGAATAAGATGGTACGAGTAAATACCCCGTGTCCTACATATCGCCCATTGTTTCTCAGATTGTGGACGAAGCAAAACGGGCGTTGCACGATGCTATTTGTGCTGTTCGCAATCTCGTCGTGGATAATAGAGTTGTTTACGGTGGGGGTGCCGCTGATATCAGCTGTTCCATCGCTGTGGCAAAGGCTGCAGATGAGGTAAATATTTTAAAGCGTCCAGGAGGTGCCACTTTCAGACTTGCTATCTAGATCCCCTCCATAGAACAATACGCAATGCGTTCTTTCGCCGCTGCCCTCGATGCTGTCCCGCTTGCCCTCGCTGAGAACAGCGGTTTCTCTCCGATTGAAACACTCACCCAGGTAAAGAGTCGACAGGTGATAGAAAAGAATTCTCGTTTAGGAATTGACTGTACTGGTCAAAGTGAGAACGGTATGATTTTTCTCTCGCCTTCGAATATCGTTGCGTTGGCTAATTTAACTCGTAGACATGAAAAAGCAGTTCGTGTATGATCCGTTGATCTCAAAACGACAGCAGTATTTGCTAGCTACCCAGGTGAGCGCGTTGATCGTTTCTATGCTATTAGCTAAGTTGTCGTAGCTTGTGAGGGCGGTCCTCAAGATCGGTAAGTCCATTAGTCCTTCGCGGCCTTCACATGAGCCTGGGTTGATGTTACTTCTTTCCAGACGATGTCATCGTCGCCGGTGAAGCGGATGAATGATTATGGCCATACGGACATCTTGATATACATAACAATGCACCCATGTAATGACGAATCCGGCACTCCCTGATACGTATAGCTACTTGGAAAGAGTTTTTCTGAGGCCTCGTTCGCTCCACAGGGCAATGATTATTTATGCAAGATTCGCGCCACGTAGGTCAAGTATCTTCATATTAGCGCCGCCGTGTCTTCCTCCGTCCAGAGTGGCCACTCTCAGGCTGAACCACCATCCCTACTGAAATCGCCCCCATCCACCCATGCAACTACCAGACACTGTTGTAATTTCTTGTGATATTTTCAAGTTCCATCTATGTTATTCTGTGTTAATTCCATGTCGCGATGGTGTCTAGTCCGATTAGGCACACGGACGGACCATCACACAACCGATTGTGAAACAGGGTCGCCTCGCCCCCGAGCTCGCGCAGGTACACGATTCGTTCCGGCGAAGAGATGTTTTCACGCCCATGGTTGTACCTGGAACCGCCAGGCGGAGATAGGTAGGGAGGCACAAGCAGAATGGTGCGGTCCGAGGAGGCGATTGCCAACGTCCGGTGGACCCTATATCAGGACCTCTTCCAAGTCGGAAGGAACTTCTTCACTCGTGTTCGGCACCCTGATATCAAGCTGTATGAGATTAATGGGCAGCACCGGAGGACAGTTCCTCCGAGGTAATGCAAGCCGTTACAAAGATAGCGTCGTACAGATGGAAGGCCGGCAAACCCCAGAGCTCTGACCATGGATTCTTAGTACTCAGTGCGTAAAGAATCGTTCGTTCCAATCAAGGTTCCGTTGTGGCACAACACACAGGCATTGCTTCTAAACCCTTCATACAGCCAATACAATTAACACGCATTCTTGGCGACAGCTCTCTAATTGTGACGTGAACGTTCCCCCCGATAAAACAAAGCAAGATACCACAACCTTTGAAAGAAACGTGTAGTTTGCTAGGCGTTCTCCAGAGCTACCAACTCAGCCTTCAGCCTCTTTAGTTCGATAACGGCAGTATCAATGACACCCTTCTCCGCCTTGTTCTCTTTGAGCACGCGGACAAGGTTACCCTGTTCCAGGATCTTGGCTTCCAATGCAACTGTCTCTGGCGATTTTGGCCCATCCGCCGAAGTGTTTGCTTTTCCACCGGGGTTGACAGTCTTCTTGGCCTTGCGCTTCGAGGCAGCACCATCCTCATCAAGCCCACCAAACTCAGCCTTCCACACTTCTTCCATCTTTTCATCAATGTTCTTGAACAGATGTTCCGGCTTCCCAATCTGATGACCCGCCAAGATATCTGTAGAAAGAACTTCTGGAACACTCCGTGCTGGTGCATTGAGTTGTTCCAAGATGGCCTCCGATGTCGAGGGCATGAACGGATAGACCAACACAGACAACATATAGATGAGGTTCACTGCACGCGAAACGACCTGCGCACAGCGCTTGGGGTTTTCCGTCATTAGCGCCTTGTTGAGCCCAGAAGCTTGCAGGTAACCGTTCCCGCGAATAGAGATGAGCATGACGGTTTGCAGACCGAGACGAAGCTTTACGATCTCCATCGCGTTGATGTATTCATTGAGGAGATTGTTGACATCAGAGATGAACTCGCCGTCAAGTGCATCATTAGGGGACAGTGGTCCACCGGTGTCGCCACTCTCTGGGATGACACCGTCATACTGCGATGCCACGAATTTCAAGGCACGGTTAACAAAGTTTCCAAAGCTATTGTGACAGTGGTAAGCTGAAATGTCAAGGTGAAAAGGGAAGTCTACTTTTTGAGTAAAACGTTGTTGTTAGCTGCGATCTAAGTGGCTGTGAGTAGTGAATAAGACCTAGCATGTAAATAGCTACTTACGCACTCGGCCCAAGAGAACATCGCGTCTGCAGTTTCGGGTCGGGTAGAAAGCAAGTAATACCGCCAGACCGACGTTGGAATACCAGTCTCTTTGGCCGCTGGTCCGAATACCCCACGGCGCTTGCTCTTGGAGAACTTCCCGCCCTCGTAATTGAGATATTCTATGACGGTTTTTGTTGATCGTTTAGTACCCAAGTTTGTGAAGATCATACCTGTCGTTGATATGTGATGCAGCTTTGTCCAGTTCCTACCGTCAGCCAGAAGCATGGCAGGGAAGTAGACAGTATGGAAGTAGACGTTATCCTTTCCCATGAACTGGTATAACTTTACATTATCGGGGTTGAACCACCACTGTTGCCAGTCAGGGGTATAGTTGGCTGTTATGCTTGGGTAACCAATCGGGGCGTCGAACTATCAAAACAATGTTTAGCTGTCAACCCAAACCATTGTTTCCGGACATTCTACTGACCCATACGTCTAAAGAACTTGTCAATGTCGTGAACGAACAATTCGGACGCAATACTTACAGAGAACCTTTCCATCCATCTCTTTGTCATCCTCTCTGCCTAGCGGCGGGATGGGCACACCCCAGGTTAGATCCCGCGTGACAGGCGTGGGGCGCAAGCCACTCTTCAAACGCGCATCGACAATTTCTCCCTCCGTGTTGATTGTGGCATTGGGTGACCATTTTCCGTTTTTATAGGACGACTTGATCCACTCTTCTAGTTGAGGCTGTGCTTTGTCAAGCCTGAAAAACATATGAGAGGAAGAGCGAGCGACGACTTGATGAGTTTTGTCAATAAGACACCGGGGATCAAGAAGATCTATGGCATCCAGAGTGCGCGCGCAACCATCGCACTGGTCCCCTCGGGCGTCCTACGGGGTCGGATCAGGACGACCTCGGCAGCAGATGGATGGATCCAATTACGGGGAAACTACAATGCGGACATGTGCCCTCGACATACCGATCGGCCAAAAACCTAAATGTGGTTGGTAGAAGATGGTGACTCGAATCGGTCCGCTTACTTCTTGCAACCTTCACAGTAAGTCTGGTCCTTCACTTGATTTTCGAGATAATCATGCTTGCTGAGATTAAGGTATATTGACTGACATATCCTGAGATAAATAGATTAGCAGATACACGTGTAAGTAATCGGGGTAGGAAATATCACTCGGTATGCCGTGGAGTGGAAGTGCGTCCAAAGAGATCGAACCTGTTCAGGGACGTTTGATAAGCGAGAAGCAAGAAACTTGGACTTGAACTTGCCTAATGTCAAACCACTCATAGGTTTCTCTATGTAATACATGATATTTATCACAAAGTTCTTTTGGCGTGATGCCTTCCTTTAGTGCTGCTGTTTCGGTCGCTGTTCCATATTCGTCTGTTCCACATATGTAAAGCGTTCGTCGATTTCGAGTCCCTGTGACGAAATTGTGGAGTGAGCCAAGACAGGAAATGGCGGATACTGACTGCTGTATCTGATACCAGGATGTCAGGCGCCATGGATTCACATTCCCGCACGGCGTACTCACCTGCTGAACACGTCAGCACTCAGCACGCTTCCGATGATATTTCCTTTAACGTTCCCATAAGGAATGCTATCAAACAAGCACAAGGGACGTACCAAGATGGGGGACATTGTTGCAATAAGGCAGAGCAGAGGTGATCAATATATTTGTCTCACCGTCCCTGGGTAATCTAGTACGATAGATAAAGCAGAAACACATCCGATTGCAGAAGCTGTTCATACATTGCAGATTGCCCAGGATCTGGAATCAATCTGAGGACTTGTTCTCTGACTTTCTGTGTCATTTCTTGTGCGCGTGATGTTGCAAGGATGAGCAGCTGACCTGACCCGACCTGACCTGACTCGTTATCTCGGTGATTACTAATCCGCGTGGGACTGCTGCGCCACTCTGCGTACGCTAACTAATCTCTAATAGCTTGGTCGTCTGTATCGCCTGTTTATGGATCCCAAGTCTTTTTCTAATGATCCCTGATGATCTCCGCGAACAATCTGGGCCGCATTAAATTCGTCAGTCATGACGGCAGAGGGAACTCTACTTGGACACAACGTTGCAGTCGAGATCACAGTCTAATTTTTGCCGCCAAGATGCGGTGGGCCACGCCAAAGAAATGTGGTACGTAACCCGCTCAGCCATGCTAATTCGGGTGAGTCGTGTGTGTCGCGTGTTGCCGCTTTATAAAGCCCCGCAGTTGGTGACTCTGCTTGTAATGCCTCTGACTTTGTAGTCCTGTCCCGATACTACAACAATGCCGCTGGACAGGATCGTCACAGACCCTATTATATCTACAGAGAATGCTGCTTTCTCTCCCACTGGCTCCCCTGTAGAGCATCTCCCTCTCCCTTCCGAGGCAAGCCTGCCATCGGAGCAGGATCCTCTCGTAGGTCTTCCTAGGCCCAAGAAACCGTTTTATCGTGCCCGCCCACTATGGTATTCTTTCCTACCCATATACTCATTGCGCGAATGAACCCAAGTTTAGGCTGGTTCCGTTCGCATTGTCGGCCTCTCTTACAGTGAGCCGGACACCACATCCCGAAATGCTCCGTCTCACTCATTTAAACCATTCTAGCGTGGAATGACGCTGGCGTCTCGTGTCGAGGTGTTCACTGAGCTCTCATGCAGGCAACTCCATGTTAATGACAACCACGCTCCTGTCATCGACATACCTGGCTCTCGTCCCTTTGACCCTTCGGACCATGACAGTCCAGGCTTCACTTTGTTGCATCTGCCTCCTACACCGTCGCCTGCGCGTTCTCTGGAGGAGTCTCAAGGCGACGGTGTCAGCGAAGGCGACGATCCTCGCGTTATTCCTGGAAAGAAGTGTGTTCTGGATCCTGCTGTGCAAGCTAGCGCAGCCACGCTTCAAACCTTCATGACGACTACCATGGGTGTTCTTTCAGCTATTACTACAGGCTGGTGGGGTCGCTTCGGGGAACGTCATGGTCGTACTCGTGTCCTTGCAGTATCCACGCTCGGCTTGTTCCTCACGTGCGTTGTCGCCACTCCCAAACACACCGGAGTGACCTGACATGTCTGGTAATCTTAGGGACCTCATTTTCATCCTCGTCTCCACACCTCATAATTTGTTCGCTACTCACTCGCATAAGTTACTCATCTTGGCTCCAATCGTGGAGGGATTACTGGGAGGATGGTCATCATTTAGCAGCGCGAACACAGCCTACATAGCTGATTGCACATCACCCGGTTCTCGTGCTACTATCTTTGCACGTTTCACTGGTGTACTGTCCGTCGGATTGGCACTTGGACCAGTAATAGGTGCTTGGTTAATCAGGAATCCGATTCCGTTTTTGAGGGTCGGACAGGGTATTTAATTTCTGGCTCCGATGTCCCCATCCGTGCTAACGCTGGGACGCAGAGGATCACCCATTACAAAGCGTCAATTCGGTCTTCTGGGTTGCTATATGCGGGTCTTTCATAAATCTTCTGCTTGTCCTTGTTGTATTCCCAGAGTCCCTTCCCGCATCTCGTCGTGCGAAGAATAGGAAAGGTAAGAATCGTGCGATTGCGGTAGAAGGTTATGAGAATGAGATTGAAACCAGCAGTAAGTCACCTTATTTATCTCGAGGTGCATGTCATCGATCGTTGCCGGCAGACAAAAACAAACACACTTGGGCGGTCGTCCGTATCGTCAGGAGTTTCATTTCTCCTCTGGCCATATTTTTGCCGACGGACGTTCCGGTAGCCCGCACTGCTGCCGCGTCCAACAAATTGCATACTCGCAAGGACTGGAGCCTGACATCCCTTGGACTATCTTTCTTCGTTTACATTCTTGCTTCGGGCCTCTTCCAAATTAAATATCTCTATGCAGAGCATATCTATGACTGGGCTGCGGAAGAGTTGAGTTACTACATATCGTTCACCGGGGCTGTTCGCGCTTTCCACCTTCTGGTCTTCTTGCCGTGTGAGTTACAGGATAGTTTCATTAATTTTGTTTCGGAACTGATGCTGATGACATTGTAGTTCTTCTGGCCACTTTCAAACCCATTCGGGTAGCGACGCCATCCAAAATGCCGGTACACCCCACAACCAACGCCCCAAAGCCCAAGCCCACGAGAAAACACCTATTTTCTGAAATCCGCTTTGATCTCCTGGTCATACGGTGCTCGATGTTTGTCGAATTTTGTTCCCATGCGCTTGTCGTGACCTCTCCACTTCCCTCTCATGGTGCCTCTCCGAAGTGGTCACAGTTCATGTTTGTCGGAGCTACTTCATTGGCAAGTGCTGGAGCCGGTGTGGTGCCTGCTGTTCAGAGCATGGCTCTATGCACTCTGCAAGGCCACAAGTTGGTAGCAGACAAAGAGGAGGCTGCACGATCACAACGCGGTGCAGAGAGGGCTCTTGCGGAGGAGGACACGGGGCCCGCATCCGGTAAATTATTTGGTGCCATCGCAGTCGTTCAAGCGATCGGCCAGAGTATCATTGGTGTATGTTTTCCACCCCTGGATTTCACTGTTCGGGCATTAATCCGTCCCACTAGCCCATCGTGTTTACGGTGATTTACAGTAACACGGTTGCTTCGTACCCCAAAGCGATTTTCGTGGTGGCTGCAGTGCTCATCACACTTGCCATCGCTCTTACTATGTTCGTCAGACCGGATGTCAGTCTGTCTATGCTCAAGAACAAACGGGGGAAGACGAAGACTGCTGTGGCATCCAAGCAGAGAGTTGAAGAAAACAGGGGCCGCTCAAGAGTGAGCAAAGACCTCCGTGGTGGTTCGGCGGGTTCTTCGTATGGTGCTACGAGGCATGATGAAAGTGTGTCTACAGGAAGAACAGAGGCCGGTTCCTCTGGATATGTGTAATTCCCGGGGGGCTGTCTTAGACAGGTGGTGACATAGATATTCATATTCACTAATTTGCTGTCTGTGTGTATAGTTTCCGGAGTTTACAGTGATTGATCTGTCGGTTGTGGTTTATAGACCAGCACCACCGTTATAAGCCACACTATTGTTCTATTTACAAGGAATTTACGGCACCCGCAACATCATAGCACATCGTGGGAGTCAAGATGGGATTGCATGTTCTGCACTTCATCGAGAACTGGATCCTCCATAGCCAGTACTCGTTCGGAGAGGCCCCATATTGGAAGGCCCCTCCCGTCTATCACAGTCCCCATAAAAACTCGGCCGACGGCCCGTAGTTCTGAAGCGTGAATCCCGTTCCCAATCATAGGCCCGTGGGACCGACTGACTTCGATTGAGTAAACTGCCCCCCAACGCACCGAGGGCAGCACCGGTCCAGAATCCAGGACGCCAACCCTCGGCAGCAGATGGATCTTTTGTATAGGGTGGAGGAGGACCCTGGAAAGCGCCGGGGAATGGCCTATATCCGGATCTCCTGCCATCGTCGGGTCCGGGGTAGGTGGGCGGGGGAACCCGCTGGGCGTTCCCCGTGGTCCGGTAGTTCCGACGCAAGCAGGAGTAAACCAGATTGTACATGATGATGGCGAGAACGGCAAACCAGACGAACATGAAAAGTATGCCGGACATGTCTAATTCTGTGGGGGTGATCCGGTGAGGACCGTGCGCGCGGAAACGGTTGTTGGAAAAAGGACGCACTGCTAAAGAAGTTGGACGTGCCCAACGACGGCCAATCTAAAGTATCATCTCTGAATGCGGACGGTAGCTGCACGAGACGGTATTCGAGGGCGCAAGACCCTACCGTGTTGCCGAGAGCGAAGTGAGCATTTGGGAGATGGCCTTGGGAAGGACTGGCGGCCCACCTTTCATCACGTATGGATCGCCTGGACCATTCCATCCCTCACACGACACCTCCACTTTTCCAAACCGAAGAGAGGAAGGTAGATCTGCTTCACACTGTCACGGTAATGGGACCTCAGGGCGAGCGGGAGCAGCGCTTGGTCCTGTCACTTGCCTTCCAGTCGACATTGACGCCTGAACCACCGATATTCCTACAACGCACAACCTCAGGCTGGTAGGTGGCACAAGGTTTCCCTAGGCATACCAACTGAGTGATCGGTGTGGTCCTCCTGGCAGCGGTGAGGGAATCTTTATAGAAAGTGATTGCGGGAATGCTCTCGAGAGCTATTCGGGACATTCCAAGTTACATTCACCTCAAGTGAGAGCGGACACGTCCAAGCGGGTGTCACCATTATGTAATGGACACACGACACAAGGAAGGACAGGGACAACGACAACGACAAGGCTCATGCCGGGCAGCCAGCACAAATACCCCCACCGCATCCCCAGCAGCTCGCAACGCCAACACCGAACGTCCGCAGGATTAGCGAAATCACACTAACAACACCCTCTCCCAGCACAAATCCACTGGCAACTATAATGAGCCGGATATCCGTTCCACCTGTCTCCGGGATCCTTCGACGGTACCAGTATTCTATCAGCCCGCCGATGAGGCGTGCCAACGAAAAAGATGGTGTGTTCAGGAAACCAATTGCAAACGCAATACCAGATGGAATCCACTTGACGTATGGCAGGCGGCGTTGGACGGCCACAAGTTTGATCAAGGCAACAATAGAAAACAGTATGGCAAATAACACCATGAACGAGCCAGTCTTTTCTGGTAGTTGTCCATTGCCTGTTGGGTTTCAGTGTCAACAATAGTAAGTTGACTTCCCCTGTGACGTACGAAGTAGACGTGCAAGGCCGAGCCACACATAAGCAGACGGCGCCGGGAAAGAAGGACCAGGTATGGTGTAAGCTCTCTGATACAGGGCGTAGGCCGATGCGGACACCACGATAGACAGGGACGACCCAATAATCTGACCATAGAACTGAGCTCTTGGGGATGCATGAAGGAGATGGCCAGTCTTGAGGTCTTGCATGAGATCTCCAGCCCTCGATGAATATGTCGTCATTCCTTGTTTCAGAAGGGTGAAGCGGTAGACAGAACTCACTGCATTGCGCCGGCCTCGGCCACACCGCCAGCAATTATGTTCGCCACAACGTTCCCAGGCTGTATCCAGGCAAAAAGAAGTTGAGACACTTTACCCAATCCGCTCACAGGATTTAAATCAGTTTCTCCCAGTGCACGAACCCTAGCCAAGCATCAGGAGGGAACATCACTGGATATCGCACGCATACCCCAAGATGCTCAGCAGGCCTCCGACGGCGAACCCTATCAATGTCGCCCACGGCTTAATGCCTTTGTCCCCGAAAACCATCCAAACCAACAAAGTTCCTATTGCAACGCTCGTTACCAAGCCACTCAGAACCCATCGGGCCGGGACAAGCCTATCCGGTGTTTCTACTTCATGGTCTTCTTGTGGTGATGCATTCACAAACTTCAGAACGGGAAAGAGGACCTTGGCGATGGACGATTGTACGACTGGAAGGAGAGAGACAAAGGAATCTGCACACATAATCGCAAGGGAAACCCAGAGGATCCATCCTCTGGCACCTGTGGACATGTCACCAACTGGTCCCGGTGCCCAGCCTGCATGCTTGGAGAGTGGCGATAAAATTCCCCAACCAACAAGCATTCCCTGTGCAAACAATCAGATTTCCTTATCGCCTGATTAACTTGATAGATGGGTTACCAGGTTCATACTCAGTGTCGTGGGGAAACCCATGATAATACCTAGCTGATGTTAGACGGGCCTCGAGATATCTGTCCAAAACACAAGGCCGTACCTTGACCAACGTACGACAGGCTAGGAGTGAACGACCACAGCCATTCCCGAGCGAGGTACTTTCCAAATAGTGGTATAGAGAACACAATCGGAAAGAAATATGCTGCAAGCTGGGGGAAATGAGCAGTGCTAGGGCAGGCCACAGAATAAACAAACCGTCATGATGCTAGAAGCCAAAAAACTGTATACGAGATCCATCCAGCCCGTTTGCTGAACCGCGTCGCGCTCACCAACGCTCTCTATTTCATCTGCATTGTCCTGCGGAACTGAATCGATATCATCAATGGGGGGCGTATAGCCGGCTGTCTCTTCAGAATCGAGCGCTCTGTATCCAGAACGACGATGTAACGTCTCGGGAGGCGGAAGTTGATGGAGAACGGAAATCAACTGTGCTGTTGCAGTTCCAGAAGGGAAGGCGAGTTGCTCCTCGACAATCTGCGGATTTCGTCAACGACAACGACTTCCCAAGCGCAGAGGGTGTGCATACCACTTGCTTTCGGATAGGAGGCGAGAGGAACACGCCAAAGAATGCAACCGAGCATGACCACGCTACAGCCGTGAGCCAGGAGAGGTATATTGGTGGACTCCCGTCTTGCTCCTCATCCAGCAGACCAAGGGCTGGAAGTATGCCGACGAACCCAGCTGCCAATGGCATCTAGTCCGAGTTCATCATCAGCTCTCTGTTGTTGAAGCCAGCTGGTGCTTACAGTCCCCGTGGCGACCGCGGTCGTTTGCACGACAATGATTTCCCGAGGGGAGAGTGGAACTGGAAGCATTTTGGATATTAAGAACCCAATGACGGCTGACTGTAACGACATCCTTGATTCGTCTCATTAGCTATCTTTGTTGGGACATGTCGCTAGGGAGAGGACGTACATGCTGATCCATCCTGTTTGAAGACCGAAGTAGAGGTTGGTGAAGCACAGCAAACAACCAATGAGAAGGCCGATAGACACTGCTGGGAGCTGCAGACAGTTCAGCTGCAACTTGAATGAAAGCAAAAGAGAGCACGGACTGTAAATTCTGGATGGGAAGACGAACCACCGTCGCCAAAAAGTGGTGATCTCGAGTAAAGCATTAGTCGGATTTGTTACCTAAGGACTAAGGACCACATGATGACTGATGACTGTCTCCTTCTTGCTCGATGGCCGGGTTGTGGCAGTGTGCCAGGTATATTTCATCACGTGATGTGACTTAAGTAATCTGGGTCGATATTGCAGTCCAACAAGTCCCCTTGTCCCCTGCCACCGGTGGTGACGACGACGTCGAGCTCATCGTCGACGATAACGGCGACTTCTCCTTACCCATCCCCGCCGTCCTTTGTCCTTCGGTTTTATGGGTCACGACATCATCTAATTCTTCAGTCAGTGATTCCGATTTCCCCATTTTTCTTCCACTCTGTCGCCATGGATGGCGTGGATCCCCGCTATGAACATACCAATGCAGTTGCGGGCCCATCCTCGATAACCCAAGATGCATCCATCATCTTCTTACCTCCTCCCTTGAGTATGTTCCTGTTCCTTGTCCATTGCCACGAGCCTTATATGATGGTCTTCCCAAATAGCACCTCCCCAACCCCAATGTTTCCTCGCCAGTACCCAAGACCTCCTTGCTCGCTTCCACCTGCATGCTGCATACGACAAGCATGTTCGCGTCCCTTTCGAACCCCCTACGGCTCCACTAGCACAACCGAACCTCCCGCTTCCACCCGACTTAGATGACAAGAAAAAGAAGAACTCGTATCGCCACCTGATAAAAAGTCTTCCCGGGAAGCACTCCATGAAAAAAGATGATTATTTGACAACCATCATCCAGGCACCCCCGAAGCAGCACATTCCCATAGTGCAATTTGATATGAAAACTCAAAGGGAAGCTTTTACCGTCTCTGCTGAAGGACTAAAAGGGGTCTGTATCATGTGTACCGCGCACCGTAATCAGTTTCTCACTCTCTGTTCACAGTGGAATGCGGGCGCGCTCGTACTCGAATCTGCGCAAGCTCGGGAAGATCGCAAAAAGCGCGTTCGTATCACCTATCCATCGTTTAATTTCATCTACGTACCTTACAATTCGTTCAATGTTTACAGAAAGAGCTAAAAAAGCTGGCTCGCGCTCAAGCACAGGGATTGACACCAGGGCCGTTGCCTGGTACCCCGACCACTTTGTCCCAACCTCAGCCTGCTCCCTCATATTCAACAACCTCGTCCGTCCAACAACCTGGCATATCAAAAATATCACAAGCAAAGCCTCGGGTTGCACCTGTATCAATCCCTCCTACAGGGTCTGTTGGCCAGTCAACGTCCACCCCCACGAGTGCTACGCCACGCTCGGCTGTGCCAACGTCTGCAGCGCCCCAACGGTCCACCATCCCAGCACCCGGTAGAGGTCAGAAACGCGATCTCGAGGAAGGCTCGATACAGCCACCAACCCCAACTTCCCTCTCCCCCAATGTGCCCATCGGAGTTGTCGGTGCTCGTGCAGGGATCGGCAACGTGCGACCTCGCCCTGTGAAGAAACAAAGAGTGGTTAGTTTCTGGTGCATTCTCCCAGATTCGCCTATTGTCCCAAGAATTCCCTCTCCATGTAGCTCACACTTTTCTCCAACAGGATATACAAGGCCAGGCCAGAGAGGTGTTGGTACAGCAACCCACCCCACAAGGCTCATAGCTCCATCCGGTTGTTTCATCGTTGCGATCTGCTTGACTTCCCATGTGGATTGACCTGGCATGCCAATAGGCTCAACGAATGTCCCATGTATTCTCACAAGCGTGCTCCTGCAGCTTTGATCTGGCGGTGGGGCTGGGGCATTTGATATCTCGCCTATTTTTCACTGCCTCTATACAGGGTGACGAAAGTCAGTCACTGAGATTCTAGGTTGGGCCGCCAGTGTACACTCAGTTGTTGTACAGTCACTGTACTCCTCATTCTCTCACGTCCTTCATTCGCCATCGATCACCGACAACTATCATTTGTTTTATTTGTCCCTTTGCACTAGCATTGACAACCCTTGGCTACAAATAGGCCCATTGTGCACCGCACCTACACTTTATAAAAGTCGCTCGCATTTACACTCGCTGTCACGTTCACGAACATGCCATTGATGGATTCAATCATGCATTATCATTTATCAATATCTTCTCTTAATAATGTACATTTGAGGCATGATTACATATCTGGAATGAAATCTTTTTTTTTTGTGTGGGATGCGGTGGACAATGTCGATGCGACTGACGCGGATGTCGGGGCGGTGCGACGACGATAGCAACCATCTGCGACTTGGTTATTCCATCCATACCCAGTGCTTGGCTCTCCCTACTAGGTATTTATCGGATATATCGAGGTTCACATTCAACAATCCCGTATCAGAGCTGTTTCCTTCGTTCCGTACGCCCATTTTGTCACGTCAACCAGCCTCACGGTGACTTTAAAAGCTCAACGTTCTAAACGAATGACAGCAACACGTATTTCCGTGACCTCCCTTTGAAACTGTTTTTTTTCGCACAGTCATGGCAAACGACTTTTGGGGAAACGAACCTGACGGCACGCCATTGAACACTCTCCGTTATCATGATTTCTATTCTGCGAACATGTATGGGAAGTTGGGAGTGACCAACAAATATACCCCGAAGGCTGTCTGGGGATAATCCAAACAGGTGGGAGATATTACTCCGTCCATGTATACCTTTTTCCTCGGACGAGGCATACGGCTAGCTCCGCGGTATCAATGGTGGAAAGTATATATAAAGGGAACGGAGTAACAGAGATCACAACAGCGGAAATGGGCAGAAGCCACTGAAACAAACAGGATGCAAAAGCTACCACATGGGGTTAGTAGAACAGAGCCCGGCTCTTTCGAACATTTTCCCATCTCCAGGCGGAACGACCAAGTAGGAAAAGGTGATCTTTTGCTCAAGTTCACTATTCAATACTCGTGGCAACCTCACGAAGCTACTTGCGGGATTCACCTGCTTCTGGCTAGTTATAGACAAATGCGGGAATACAGCTGACAGCAAGGAAATCCTAAAGGACGGAATTGAAAGACAGTTCCCGACTGGAGATAACTTATACAATACGGCAAGGGACAGGAAAACCATACGTGTAATAAACGCAACAGAAGCATGCGAACAAACACGGAAGGAGCAAGCGTACAGGAAGTGCCCAATCACTCTCACGGGCACTCTTGGGAAGGTCAATACGTGCCAGGGTTGAGCGAGATGAAATAATCGACGATAACTGAGGCGGTCATATGAATGGCTGGCCGTGTGGCTGGAGAATCTACTCTAGGTATTGTGATTTCAAGCAACGAAAGATGGAGAGTGAGAGACGATAGGCCGAGGTTTACTGCCAGCAAGATTGGTTTCATGCATGTATTCGGCATGGGTGCTTTGTTTACTGGACTTCACGTCGAAAGGGGCCAGATCAGCAGATTTTCAGTGCTCAGCTCCAAGGCATGTACTATTCAAATTGTGACCTCTCGCACGGCATCCGGACCTCTTACACAGTCGTATCAATGCTTTGCAACCACTTCGTCCGCGGCTTCGACCAACAGTTTCTCGATCGAGGTTTCGCGCGAAGAGTGCCCTGCATCAGGAACAATGGTAAACTTGAACGATGTCGAAGGTTTTGCTTCCCATATGGTTTTGAGTGCCCAAGCCGTCGTGGCCTAGCCGAATCAATCAAGAAAGAACGTGGTCCATCAGTGGGAAACATACGGGGCAGACAATGTCATATCTTCCTTGTACGACAATCGTAGGTATGTGCCGACTGCATGTCCATATCAGCAAAAGTGAACTTGAGTTCAGCAATGGCTCTCCTTACATCTTAGCAATGCTCTGTTCTTCCAAGAGTTGACTATCGCGCATGAACCCCTGATGTTGACAGTGAGTGGCACTGTGTGAAACAGAAAGAGAATGCCGAAACGAACTTTATGGAAGAAATAGTGGTTTTCGATGCGTGCAAAGGCACTGCAATTAACAATCAGGAAGGAATCTCGCGGTCGATACCATGAAACGTACAGCGCGAAAGTATCCCCTTCTGCACGTTGGAGCATGTCTTCATTGACGTATAATTTAGAGGTGGCCATCCTGTACGTCGATGAATCATGCACACTGAAATGCATCAGAGTGAATCACTCACTCCCACCTAGACCATGCTTTTGCAGCTAGTAGTCTCGTCTTCTCCTCTGGCGAATTGAGGAGTGCATGATATGCTGTCACTAAGTCGTGCCGCTCGAAGGGGTCCACTGGCGCAACGTAACGATTCCTGAGAACGTGCGCGCGAAGTTTTGAAACCAAAAAATAATTGTTGGAGTGAGTTTTGAGTTAAAATCCACCGGATAAGGACGATGATGGGGTCTACAGACCATTCCTCTGGGAAAAGATGGGAGGCACCGTTTTGATAGAAGAAGTCGAGCTCGCTAGAAACGCTCAGTACATTCCCATGGGGTGGGGGAAAGCCCTGCGAACCTCTTGCGGAGGGTGAAAATTCCGCTGCGTTCATGTTGTGAGTACAGCTTGCATTAAATCATGATAGGGAAAGAAATTACCGCAAGACGAGGCTCCTCACGCTCGTTGGGTGGGTCTAAGGTGGATTTTGATGTAGAGAACATGATAGACGTTCATCGCACCAACCTGGGCATATGCTAACGCTAGTGTCGATCCCTTCCAGCAAGTTCGGCGATTAGATGATTAATCAAATGGGAGAACCCACCCAGCTACCTCCGAATACGTGCCAGTTCTCAACTCCCAATTTCTTGCGAAGGCGTTCGATGTCTGCCACGAGATCCCATGTGGTATTGAACTCAGTAGAGGCACTCCTACATCACCAAGTAATTTGTCATGTTTGGATTCACAATCTTGTCAAGAACGAACGGGGTTGAGTTGCCAGCGCCGCGCTGATCAAAAAGGACGATCTGGTACAATGATTGAGGAAAGATGAAAATTATAGTAAGACAAAAAGAACAGACTTTGTACTTCTCTGGGTTGAAAAACTGTCTGTCCTTTGGATCCACTCCACCGCCAGGGCCACCATGAAGAAACACGACTGTGGGATGTGTTAGAACTGAAAGTTCTTGGGACGCAGTACCCTGAGACCATACCTGGTGTGCCTTTGTCGTTTCCGCTGATTTCATAGCTAGAGCGAGATTTTTGGGCTGCGCATAAGCGCAAGCAAAGGACGAATGTCATCGCCAGACGAACTATAGCGAGTGGATGAACGTCGGCGACGCCTGTACCTCAAGTCTTCCTTTTTCATAGGGTTCGATTGGTGGGTACATTGTGTTGCTGGATGATAGTTGGGACCGTTTGATCAGAGATATCGATGGATATGGTCTACGACGGGAAATGGCAAGTCGAGCCAGCCGGATTCTAGATGAGATCATAACCGTGACGTGACTTATCATCTTGTGCTACTCCTAAACCAACATTGACGAGCCCATGCAACTTCCGCTGCCAGACGAACTAGTCGGACAGACTTTTAGCCACCTCGATGGACTCTCTCTTTTGCGTTGCATGCAAGTGAGTTCATCTCACATCAGTTACCTCTTCTTACAGACTATCACCGATATCTCAAACAAGGTCTGCAAGCTATTCTACTCCATCATTCGGGGAAGCACCTTGCTATGCTACAAGATTGAGCTATTCGCATCTTACATGGAGGATAACGAGCATTCATCCTTGGATGTGACTACTCGGCTCAAACACCTACGAGAGTATAACCGAGTATGGGACAATCTGGACTGGACATCATCCGGGGTCGTCCCAATGCATGCTGGGCGTTGTTGTGAATTTTCAGGTGGTATACTTGCGCAGTCTACCTATGAAAACGACGTTTTTTTCGTGCAGTTGCCCAGTAGGGTCAAGGGTATCGTCGAAAGGAGGTGGTCTGTCCCATTCGATTTTTCAATCCGTGACTTCACGTTAGACACCTCCCAAGATCTGATTGTCTTGCTGGAACTAGTTGAGAATCTGTAAGTGCAACCTCCAGTATTTGTAATGTCGAATAACAACTTGGTTGCTAGTCCGAACATAATCTGTAAGCTATACATGCGAACTCTTTCCGGAAAACAACACCCTCGCACCGTCACATCACAATTAACACATACGTTGGAAAGTCTGCATTCTGAGTTCACTTTTATGATACAAATCTGTGGCGATTGCTTCGCCATTCTCCTTCTCGATCTACAAGATGACCCACCCCGAAACCACTTTGTCGTGTGGAATTGGCGAACTGGAGATCAAAAAGTCGTCAGTAACCTGTCCTTGTTCGTCCGTCCGCCGTTGACGTCTCTGTGACAAGCACATTTCTACACCGGGATTTGAGTCCTTTGCCTTCATGACAGAAGATCTGATCCTGGCGGGAATCACCAAGTCACATAGAGAACCTGCCTTGCGAGTGTTGAGCATAGCAGCATGTGTTGACCCGATCCACTCGTTGAAAGACATGCCTTACATATGTGATTTGCGGTATCCTGATCTCCTGGAAAGCACGGAATACTTCTTGATTCGGTCGGATCCCTCGCCAACCTGGAAGCCGCCCGCATGTTTAGGAGTCCCCTTCTTCTGTTCTGGAAAGGATTTCATATTTACGATCACCATGAAAAATACCCCGGAATACATACGCGAGAATACTCTCCTTTTCGTGCCTCTATCCACTCTACTCTTGGAAGTCGAACGTTCACACAATGCACCATGCCGTAATGTTGCCTGGCGAAACTGGGGCCCTGGTGGAACGCGTATGATTTGCAGAGAGCCATCACAGACTTGGGTTTGCTACACCTATGGCATGAAGTTTATCTATGGTCTGCAATCGGGAAACAGGCGCACGGCGCAAGTTTATGATTTCAATCCATATGCCGCAAGGAAGGACGTGAGATCAAGCACTGATATTATATCGTGGAGGGCTCTTGCGAAAGAATCAAAACCGAATTGCCGGCGTGAGCTTTTCGGGGAAGAGGTCGTCACTACTCTACCTGGGCGCGTCGTTAATCTCATACTTAAAAATTTGGGCGGGACGGGCTGGGATGCTGTCATGGTTGGGGAAGATCACATTGTCATGGTTCATGTGAGATTATTTGTTTTGGTTCAACGTTCCGGTAGTCCCCACGGAGCTAACCTTTCTGTTGTTTCTGCTTGGCAGGCTGACACTAACACGTTTGGCTACATGGCCATGTAATAATTGTAAGCATTCCGGTGTATGGTATGGTGTTCTCTGAAATGATGGTTATGGTTGATGGTGTGCATCGTTTCTTGCAAATCGGCGTGGTGACACTGGTTGCCGTCGCGGCACACTCGTCGAGCCGATACTTGCGAAAGCAGGACGAGCAGTCCTCATGGTCCCCGAGGCACCAACCACTCGTACCTGGTTGGACGGTGTCTGGCCCGTTTTGGCGAGCGACTTCCCGATAACTAGTTTGTCTACCACCCTCTGCACATTATCACTTCGTGTTGATCGGTGCAGCGACATGCAACCGTAAAGTTGGATATGGGTGTATTGACGTATCCTGCAACTGGGTTTGTACTGCCCGAGTTTCGCACTAGCTGCTGTATCATGTTGAGCACACTTTCAAATTCTCGAAGGATCGAGCGAGGGAGCATGTGTACGGTTCCGAATTCCCTACTTGTCTGCTCCCGAAAGGGCTCCGTGTCCGGTGTACGACTGCTGTCGATTCAGACATGACTTTGCATAGTTATATAGGGAATGGGTATCAAAGACACCGAACCATCAAGTCCATTACCAAAGAGAGTCCGTCGAAACGAACCGGTACGTATGGTAGGAGCACGATTAGACATTAATGGTTATCCTAGTCTCAACTCCACCAACAGCATAATAGGGAATGCCATTAGTGCCGTCGACGGGGTAGGTAGTTTCCAGCATCACCACATAACTGGTGTTGGAGAAGTAGTATGCGTCGGGAACCTTGAGAAGGTCAGCATGGATTCGTAGCCCCCCTGCATAGAAAAAAACCTACCTGGACTGTGAAGGAGCCTGTGGTGGTACCAGGTACGAGGGTACGACGAGCCAATAGAATGTTGGGCTCGTAACCGTTGTTGTTCACAAGAACTTCAATGTAGTAATCGGTGTACTCTGGGACATAACCCAACTGGATGGCACATTCAAAGTTGCCCAGACAATGTCATATCTTCCTTGTACGACAATCACAGCCTTGTCAAGAACGAGCGGGGTTGAGTTGCCAGCACCGCGCTGATCAAAAAGGACAATCTGGTGCAATGATTCAGGAAGGATGCAAATTAAGACGAGGAAAACAGACTTTGTACTTCTCTGGGCTTTGGATCTACTCCACCGCCAGGGCCACCATAAAGAAACACGATTGTGGGGTCTGTTAACACTGAAAGTTCCGAGGCCTTGGGAGCCAAACCCTCACGAAGGACGTAGTACTCTGGGACTATACCTGGTGTGCCTTTGTCGTTTTCGCTGATTTCATAGCTAGAGCGGGATTTTTTGGCTACTCATAAGCGCAAGCAAGGGACGAATGTCATCGCCGGACGAAATATAACGAGTGAATGAACGTTGGCGATGCCTGCACCGCAAGTCTTCCTTTTTCATAGGGTCCGATTGGTGGGTACATTGTATTGCTGGACGATAGCTGCGACCGTTTAATCAGAGATATGGTCTACGATGGGAAATGGCGGACGAGATCATAAGCGCGACACAGTCAAACAACGGTCGGTTATAGTACCATTTCGTTTATCATCTTGTGCTACATCTTAAAGTGATACTATCAACATCGATGAGCCATGCAACTTCCGCTGCCAGATGAACTAGTCGAACAGACTTTCAGTCACCTCGATGGACTCTCTCTTTTGCGTTGCATGCAAGTGAGTTTATCTCACATCAGTTACTTCCTCTTACAGACTATCATCGATATCTCAAACAAGGTTTGCAAGCTATTCTACTCTATCATTTCGGAAAGCACCTTGCTAGGCTACAAGATTGAGCTATTCGCATCTTACATGGAGGATAACGAACATTCATCCTTGGACGTGATTACTCGGCTCAGACGCCTACGAGAGTATAACCGAGTATGGGACAATCTGGACTGGACATCATCCGGGGTCATTCCAATGCGTGCTGGGCGTTGTTGGGAATTTTCAGGCGGTATACTTGCACAGTCAACCCATGAAAACGACGTTTTTTTTGTGCAGCTGCCCAGCAGGGTCAAAGATATCGTCGAAAGGAGGTGGTCTGTCCCATTCGATTTTTCAATCCGTGACTTCACGTTAGACACCTCCCAAGATCTGATTGTCTTGTTGGAACTAGTTGACAATTTGTAAGTGCAACCTCCAGTATTTGTAACGTCCAATAACAACTTGGTTGCTAGTCCGAACATAATCTGTAAGCTATACATGCGAACCCTTTCCGGAAAACAACATCCCCACACCGTCGCACCACAATTGAAACATGCGTTGGAAAGTCTGCATGCTGAGTTTACCTTTCTGATGCAAATCTGTGGCGATTGCTTCGCCATTCTCCTTCTCGATCTACAAGATGACCCACCCCGAAACCACTTTGTCGTGTGGAATTGGCGAACTGGAGATCAAAAAGTCGTCAGTGATTCGTCATTGTTCGTCCGTCCTCTGTTGACATCTCTGACAAGCACATTTCTACACCGGGATTTGAGTCCTTTGCCTTCATGACAGAAGATCTGATCCTGGCGGGAATCACCAATTCACACAGGGAACCTGCCTTGCGAGTGTTGAGCATAGCAGCATGTGTTGACCCGATCCACTCGTTGAAAGACATGCCTTACATATGTGATTTGCGGTATCCTGATCTCCTGGAAAGCACGGAATACTTCTTGATTCGGTCGGATCCCTCGCCAACCTGGAAGCCACCCGCATGTTTAAGAGTCCCTTTCTTCTGTTCTAGAAAGGATTTCATATTTACGATCGCCATGCAAAATTCCTCAGAAGACATCACCGAGAGTACCGTCCTTTTTGTTCCTCTATCCACTCTACTCTCGGAAGTCGAACGTTCACATAATGCACCATGCCGTAATGTTTCCTGGAAAGACTGGGGCCCTGGTGGAACGCGTATGATTCGCAGAGCGCCATCACAGACTTGGGTTTGCTACACCTATGGCATGAAGTTTATCCATGGCCTACGATGGGGAAACAGGCACAGGGCGCAAGTTTATGATTTCAATCCATATGCCGCAAGGAAGTGCGTGAAGTCATCCACTGATCCTCTCATATCATGGAAGGCTCTTGCGAAAGAATCAAATCCCAATTGTCGGCGCAAGATATTTGGGGAAGCGGTCGTTACTACTCTGCCCGGGCGCGTCGCTAATTTTAAACTTCGAGATTCGGGTAGGACAGCCTGGGATGCTGTCATGGTTGGGGAGGATCACATTGTCATGGTTCACGTGAGATTATCTTTCTTGGTTCGACGTTCCGGTAGTCCCGACAAAGCTGACCTTTTTGTTGTTTCTGCTTGGCAGTGTGAAACTAACAAGTATGGCTACATGGCTATGTAAAGTTTCTGGATAATGGTAAACATTCCGATGTATGGCATGGTGTCCTCTGAAATGATGGCTATGGTTGATGATGTGCATGATTTCTTGTTGCAAATGGGCTTGGTTGACACTGGCTGCCGTCGCGGCACACTCGTCGAGCCGATACTTGCGGAAGCAGGACGAGTGGTCCTCATGTACGCAATTGCCAAGGCACACCAACCTACTCGTACGCTGTTTGGACCGCGCTTGACCCATTTTGGCGAACGACTTCTCGATAATGAGTTTAGCTACCACCGCGAAGCAGTGCATATCCTCATCGGACACCTGGTTTTGTTCTGCTGCAATAATGCGAGTAGTGAGTGCAGTTGTACCGTTGGATACAGGTGGCGCATTGACGTATCCCACAACTAGGTTTTATAATACCCAAGTCTTGCACTAACTGCTGCATCATGTCGAGTTCTCGAAGGATCGAGTGAGGGAGCGTGTGTCCGGTATATGACAATCACCGATGACAGTTTCTGAGCCGCCTACTTGTCTGCTCCGAGGAAAGGGCTCCGTGTTCAATGTGCACTGCTGTCAATTCAGACATGAGTTTGCATAATTACATAGGGAATGGGTATCAAAGACACCGTACTGTCAAGTCCATTACCAAAGAGAGTCCGTCGAAAAGCAAACCGGTGCGCATGGCAGGAGCACGATTAGACATTAATAGTTATCCCGGTCTCAACTCCACCAACGACATAATAGGGAATGCCATTAGTGCCGTTGACGGGGTAGGTAGTTTCCAGCATCACCACATAACTGGTGTTGGAGAAGTAGTATGCGTCGGGAACCTTGAGAAGGTCAGCATGGATTCGTAGCCCCGGCACAGAAAAAAACCTACCTGGACTGTGAAGGAGTCTGTAGTGGTACCAGGTGCGAGGGTACGACGAGCCAATAGAATGTTGGGCTCGTAACCGTTGTTGTTCACAGGAACTTCAATGTAGTAATCGGTGTACTCTGGGACATAACCCAACTGGATGGCACATTCGAAGTTGCTGTTCACGGTCAAGGTCTAGCGTTACATCAGTTGGTGTTCGTCCTGGCAGTCTGGAAACCTGACTCACATCTCCGGCGGAGACAGTGGAAGGGCTGATGGTGAAGTCACCGAATCGAGAGGCCTCAGCACAGTTTTGACGGGACTGCGGCGCAGCACCGACCAAGGCAGCGGCATAACCAATAACAACGGCGAGTGTGAGTTGCATGTTAAAAACAAGATCGGGGGGAAAGCTCAAAGTGAATTCTTGGGGGTATGCTTTCCTGTCTTAAATACCTTGATATGAACACGGACGGGACAATGAGCCCGAACAGGGAATTGGAGTATACGAAATCCAGCCTAGCCTATGCGTGCACCCGAAGCATGGCGGTATAGTATCTGAAGAACGGCCAGAAAGTTGAGTAACAAGCTTTAGCAGCACATGCTACATTACACAGCCTTGACCGGCGTTTTAACCGGCGTTCAAACGTTCTTGCGCGCGCGCAAGCAGCGGTGTCCGGGTACCGCTCTCCCTATGTCAAACAATCCCAATGAATTTCTGGTAGGCAACCTGGCACTGCAGGCCACATATTACCTATTGATAGCCATCAGTTCAGGAGAAGGCGAAAGAGGCCAAGGATTGACACTCAGGACTCGATAGCAGCAATACCCCTGAATGATCATTCGGAACTCATACCACACATTGCTATCCTTTCAGAGCCGGGAACGTCCTCTCCCACATCCCCAAACAACCCAATTTCCTCGTATCTGGGCTCAGAAGCAGTGCACCGCAAGAGTATCGTCGGCGACGAGGACTTTCTTTGTTCCGCTCAAGCCGTTTCATCTACCAACCGTGTAACATCGGATATTATTTCTCGGAGGAAACCGCGCGCATACATTCGCCGTCGCACAGCCCGACGGCGAATTCCGACCGCCTGGAAGGTTGCCAAAGTGTCCAAACGACCGGGGGAGTCCGCTAAGTTTCGTGCTGCCGTTCCGGCCGATGGCGATCCGCTCGATACCTTGATAGACAGCGCAGGCGTCCCGCCCGCACGACGTCCATTGAAGTTTATGCCCTTTGACAAAGCCGCAGACCCCTTGACGCGAACACTTGCACGTGTTGGCGAGACGCATCATCATCGCCCTTCAAGTTCCCAGTGGCGTAAACCCTTGAGCCTGGTCCCATTTCCAGAGGCAGAGGCAGCATACTCTGCCATGTTTCCGTGACCTTTTTTTTGGCGTTTGTCACCTTTGTCCTATCAGGCGTGCATGTCTTTCTGTTCTGTTCTTGGACATTACTTATGTAATATGCTCCGCTTTCCACACCATCTCCATACTGCTACCTCATACCATGCAAGCCTACCTTGCTGAGAAATACATGTCGGGGCCAAAGGCCGAGGCCATATTGTCTCGGACAGCACCAAAGAAGAAGAAACGCAAAGTTGCAAGCAGTACTACAACTAGCGGTCCGTCCATGTTTGTTGATGACGATGCGGGCTTTGGGGACGAGGTCTCAAGACAGCAACAGGAAGATGAGATGGATTTGAAGGAAGCTGCCGTCGCAAGTGACAGAAGTTTCAAGAAGCGGAAAGCGGACGACCGTTCGGGATGGACCACCGTGCAAGACGGTGTAAAGAGGGAGTGGAGTGCATCTATACCACCCGACGAGCAACCGGTCGTCGTGGAGGATATACAACCCTTCAAGAGTGGGTTGATTCGCTCAGAGGATCTTCGAAAGGTGGGCCGGTGTGACAAATCATGAGTGGGCGTCTCACTCCAGATTGTAGAAATCAAAGACCCAAGTTAAACAGGACGAGATGGCGACGGAAGAAGTACAAGCTGCCCAAGAGACTGTATACCGTGATGCGTCTGGTCGCAAGATTGACATGAAGCTGGCTCGAGCCGAAGCAGCTCGTAAAAAGAGAGAAAGGGAAGAAAAGGATTCTCAGAAGATGGAATGGGGCAAGGGACTCGTACAGCGTGAAGAAGAGGAAAAACGCAAAGCTCAATTGGAGAAGAACAAATCATTACCGTTTTCTCGGCTTGCAGACGACAGGGATCTCAACGAAGAGCTCAAGGCACAAGACAGGTGGAATGATCCTGCCACCGCTTTCTTGACGGTCAGCCAGCTGTCTACCGTTTCCTCTGTTTCTCTGATTCCTGTTCCACAGAAAAAGCAGTCGAATGTCGCTAAAAAGCCAGAATATCGTGGTCCACCACCACCACCAAATCGCTTTGGAATAAAACCAGGATATAGATGGGATGGCGTAGGTAATATCAAATTTTCATACCCTTGATGGTCATGCTGATACACCCCATAGATCGTGGCAATGGTTTTGAAAAGAAATGGTTTCAGAATATCAACGAAAGAAAACGGACAGCAGCAGCGAGTTACGAGTGGAGCGTGGACGACATGTAATACACAATGACATATATATCGTTTACTCCGTCCGGTACAAGACAAGTAATCATAATGAACCTTGTTTCAAGCGTCCGCCGGTAGGCAACCATAGATGATGAGAAAATGGTGACTGCATATAGACATAACGGGGTGACGAAAGGGGAGTACAAAGTAGTAGAGCTCAACCATTTTTGAAGATTTCCAATGAACGAAATAAATAAGAATCGCCGCGCCCGTGGACGATTGCAGGAAAATGACCTTCAAGCAGCAGGTATTCAAGTGAAAAATTACAACGGAAGGCGGAGACGGTGTTGTCTAATATTCCGAGATATCAGTGGTCTCTGTAACATCGTGCGGTGAATGGTCTGTTGACTTGAGATACGACGCGTTTTCAAAGTCATCGCTGGACTTGATGTCACCGTCGGAAATGACAGTCGGCTCAATACGACGGGGCTCAGCCTGTCTGGGCAACCGAGGCCGGGGTTCCACGCGGACAGTACGCATATTAGGGTAGTTCAAGATAAGATGACGATTGTCCATGACGGCGCGTATCTCTTCGAACTGACACGATCATCAGCCTCATGAGATGACGAATGGTGACTTGCTCACTTTCGTTCCTTCCGGGAGAGGGATCGTTCGTGTGTACTTCTTCTCCTCCCGCTCTCTAACAAGTCGACCGTTTTCCTCCTTCTCAGAGATCTTGACGGTTGACCATGTGACGACCAAATTGTTCCAGCGGAAGCTGACATGCGCTTGCTCTTTCTTTATGCCGGGCAAGTCGAAGGTCGCGGTTATCTGCGCGGGGATAAGAGGGATGTGTCACAGGAATTTTGATTGAGAGGTACATACCGTACGACCGGAACGAGACTCACGAAATGAAACACAGTCCCTGAAAGCCATCAGAAAAAAACATCAGGACAATACAAGACATGTGGTGATGGGTGGCGTACGTGGATTTCTTCCGCTTTATCTTTGGAGGCGTGGCTTTCCTCGGCGTGGCAACCTGTCGGTCTGACATGGAGCGTGAAGTGCCGCTTGATCCAGGCTGGGGTGTCTCCAGAGATTTCACTTTTAATGGCAGTTTGGCCTCCGCAGCTTGCTTCCTTTCACGCAATGTGCTCCATAGTTCGTCGAGGGAAGCGTGGTCTCGGGGGCCCTGTGCTCCTGAGGACCCTTTCGAAGTTTGTGGGCGCTCACCACTGCGATCGGCAGCCCGTCGAGGAGGAGTAGGAACAGCAGACACGGAGGTAAGTCGAGAGCGGCGGGGAGCGTGGGGAGGGCGAGAGGGGCGTTCCTCTGCCAGTTCGTAGCAATCGTAGCCGTCCCAGCAGGTGAAAGTGCCGATAGCTGTGGAAGACATGGATTGAGCTGGAGAGGCGCCCGCCGCCCGAGCTACTTTGCGGGGATGCTGTGGAGGAAAGAAGCTGGGGAGATGGCAGAGAACGAAATTGGAACTGGCCCTTGCAAGATTATCAGGACAAAGAAGGGTTGAACGTAGCTGGCATAAAACACGAGGCTGCCAAAAGCAGTGACTTGAATCAACGGCTATCAGACCAAGCAGACTCTCCTGCATCCAAATCCGATCTCACCTACGGGTAGTCACGACGTCGTGGATCGCTACGACGATGTCCAACTGCGATTCAGAGAGAGCGATTCCACGACAACCGTGAGTACGAGCAAGTCGGACATGCTGAAACGTTTTATGGCCACGCCGTGAGATACGTTGAAGCAAGACTACGTGATTACGCTATTTCAGTGGGAACGAGGTCACCTCGTGCTCAGAGCAGCCGCCAATGTCGCCGACAGAATCAATCAGTTATTTACTCTTTTTTATTCCAGAACGGTTCCGTTAGACTTAGTAACAGATGCTGGATACACCACGCATGTCCGAGCACATAAGGTTCATCGGAGCTGAGATGTTTGAAATGTTTTGGCGGCGCATACTACATCGTACGTACCAGGATGCCTGGACATCTTCAGTGTCCGTTCATATGTACAGAACTCAATCCCGTCGGCACACACCTGACCACCATGTGGAGAGAACGTTCATTACCGATGCCTTCTAACGAGTGATCGGCGTACAGTAAATTTGGCTCGTGTCGCTCAACTCGTCACTTCCATATTTCCTTTGAACCAAAACGGATGAGCCTTCATGTGCGAGATACGCCACGGATTTGAACCCAGCTCTGCGCCTGTCTGTCGCACTAGATCAAAGGTGTAATAACTCTAGGAAAAAAACCATAAGAACCCCTGCATGTCATCCGCGAAGCGCACGCACTCCATGCTGCGCAATCGTTTCGCCTCGTGCACGGTCGCGTCGAAAGGTGACCAATGCATTCGCAGATGCGGTCGCTTTGTTAGGTCTAGCGATATTCCAGTTTGGAGCAGGTTGCGGAAGGTTAACTAAGACACAACTGTCATCGTAATTTCGCCCCCATCAAAAATCATGCGCTACGAATCGGGCTTCGGGGATGGTAAGCGGACGTACGTCATGATATGTTGCGCAGCCGTGAATCGGTTGAAATACTTTGCCCAAGATTCCGCCTCCTCCTTGGCCGATCTGCCTAAGCCCGGAATCACTCCAGCGAGCGCGGTCAACTGAACAGTGAAGTTTACCTTGAGGCTCATCATTCATGATGAGCGAGTTGTCTACCGTGACCTCCGAGGAGGCAAAGACTTCATTTCCAAGGCGCTCAAAATCTCTGCAGTCAGAATAAGCCGACTATTATGGGATATACGAACGTGCCATGAATATCCCGAGAATGATAGGACGGAAAGTTGCGCACCAGTCGTGTGATAGTGTCATGTATGTTGACACGGTCCAATAAGTATTGGGACAAGTTATATGCGATGGAGGGTTCATCCAGGGATGCATCCATTAGAGCTAATCACAGCAGGAGCTAGAACATAGGACCCGATGATGAGAAACACGAGTATTATATTCTCTGGTGCGGGTTCAACCGGGAGGCGTGGTGTGTCTACGTGATGTGGAAACGAAGTGTCAGACTCGTGCAGGTGGTGCGTATTCACAAACGGTTCGAGTCTTTGAACTGCGGTCACTTGAAGACAGAAAGCGTGCCGTGGAGAGTAAATGGTGCCCACAAAATGACCAAGAAACCCATCACCCGACGTGGACCCTGAGCTAATGGGATATGTCAGCTGTGGAGATGGTGTGAATGTTCCTAAGACATACTCATAACGTGGAAGTTACTAGTCAGTCCTGCAGATGTTGATTCTTCCAATATCCATGAAAGTCATGGCGGTCTACATCGACATCGATGTATCACGCATCATGCACGTTGCAGCCTAGGACTTCTTGTACCTGGCAAGTTAATGAAATAAATGCTTTCCGAGAGTGCCAACCACCTACTTCAGCTGGGCATCGAGTCAAATCGGCTGATGTACAAGCGAAACGTGAAAGGCGTTTACATAAACAAGATGGCAAACAACGTACCGACAACCTATACTTGGCGTAATTGCAGCTTGTGAAATTCTAACAGTTTGTGGCTGGGGGGAACTGGCGTGGTGGTCCGAACTCAAGGCCCCGATACCTAGTTTGATCGGACTAGAGTTCCGTGCTCGGGGACGCTCGTACGACACGTTATTTAATCTCCAGTTTCTTTGAAACGTTTTGCATGGGTTTCCAGCGGAATTAATAATGTTTGTTACCGGCGATGCCCCGACTTTCAGAGATCCTCGAGTGATCTGCCCGACCGTTTGCTATGAGGCTAAAGTGGTCAACAATTTCGTTTTGGTGTTCTTGGCCTGTGACGACCTACAAGATCTTTGCGTCACCAACTTCGTTCTCCTTGAGTGTCACATCTCGGGAGTCCAAACATCTGCGAGTATACAGCGAAATAGGCTAAATCTGGGTCAAGAAACAAGAATGAATCACCAAAGCTGGCACTACCGAATAGAACAGCAAGGTTACTTTACTAAAAGCGTATGGTATGTCAGATATGAGATTCCTAACCAGCGAGTCCAGACTAACCAATGCCATCAACGAAGTCGTGTGTCGGGTTAATCCCACCCATTAAGATGCACTAAAGGGTTTTTGCCTGGTTGGATGTGACAGACGGGTCGTCTGCAAAGACAGATAAAACAAAACCTTTTGGCAATGTCCGTTGTGGATCGAAACAGGGAGCAAAACCGAAGTTGACCACAGGTGGCAATCAGAAAGATAGCCGGCTGGGTAGACATACTGTCATGCAAACTTTGACGCTGCACCCAACTCATCTACTGACACCAGGCATTCAACTGGGACCTGAAAAGTTTCAAAAAAACAGTCGTCAACTTGGCTAGCTGAGACGATAAAACCTGGATTCAACGCATTCTAGAGGGTTTCCATCTGTGCACTGTGTCAGAATCAATCACTATGTCTACCGATGACGGGTAAGACTCGACGCATGAATGATACCGCACGATCTGCAACTGCAGGGCAGGACAGAAAGTTCATGATTGTGAACGCGTGGCAAACACGGTGACTAAGGTTCTACGCCAACCAACCCTCATCCGCAACTACTTGCGAAACGACGTCCAACGTTCAACCGTAGCTTTGATCAAATTATGTGGCCTGGTCATTCTGGATATTCTAGCAGTGCTTCGAATCCCAAGTAAGCCCCATAACACGACACAGTCAGGTATCCAACTCGTATTCATTTAGCTCCCCGGCTCCATGGACGTACAATAATGTGGCTCCTTCAAGCACGTACACGCAATACCCACTACCGAACAATCATCCCTCGGGACATGCTCCGCAACTGACTTCACCCGTGTTCGGGAGATCTTCTTATTCCGGAACATTTGCACCACCTCCAGGTCCTCCACCGTTTGGCCATGCTGGGTACCAAGCCCCTCCGGGGCCTCCACCCATCCCTCCCAGTGGTCGACAATCGTACCGCCTCCAACAAGTTCCAGGTGAACAGGCGCAGACAGGTTACTTTCAGTATTCACAATGCAACGGGAGAAAGAAGGCTTTGCTTGTACGGTGTCCTTTTGGGTTTCCATACACCTCTAACGCTTGGCATTCCCCCACAGATCGGGATAAACTACATTGGTCAGCCCGAACAACTCCGGGGTTGTATACAAGATGTACACCGCATGAAACAATTTCTCTTAGGTTAGTTCGTTTGCTTCACCGTCCCTCTCTTATAGCAGTGAGACATTGATGCACATGGCAGGACGTGGTTACAAAGCGGAGGATATAGTAGTACTTACAGACGATTCCTCGCACCCTCGTCAACGGCCGACTCGGCAGAACATGGTTCGTCCCCTCCGGGAGGATTGCAGACGGCCTCACATTTCGCCAGATCGATGGAATGCACTGGCTTGTGAAGAATGCTCGGCCGAGCGACTCCCTCTTCTTCCATTGCATGTTGTAATCGTGGTATGATAAGATTACTATGTTAACTATCTGCATAGATTCGGGACATGGCGGACAAACTGAGGATCTAGATGGCGACGAAGAGGATGGATATGACGAAGGCAAGCCAATTCAAGTCCTCATTCGAAACCTTGACCCATTTCTCCTGTTCTCAGTTATATACCCTGTGGATTTTAAGATGACATCTCATATAGTAGATGATGTTTGTCGTGATATTAGACCTACGGTTTGCATCTCAGGCCTGCTGTAGGACATGCACAAGATCATGGTTAGCGTTCTTCCCGTTGGCTGTCGCCTAACAGCTATTTTCGATGTAAGCAACCTTCAAATTATGTTGTCTGAACGCTCACCTCTGGGCAGGCATGCCACTCTGGCTCAGCATTGGGTATGCGTCTGACCTCTACGTAAACCGACGCTGACCGTTATTTTCAGATCTCCCATACACGGTACGTGATTGTCACAAGTTGAACATGTGTGTTCTTCTATCGCACCTCTCTAATATCGATCGCGCAGTATTCCAGGGAGGGGAAACTCAAGGAGCCTAATATGTCAATTGGGGCAGCAAAGGGGTTGTTTTCTACAATTGGTTCCTTTCAGAGGCGTGACGTAGGTGGTGTGATTCACGGCGTGTCAGACCTCCTCCACGTCGCCTCTGGAAGTTCTCAGAAGGCCTACGAGTATA